>CM056601.1:29913683-30213683 GCA_029721355.1 Tegillarca granosa | reverse complement strand
GTAGTTTCAGTTTATGTCTCAGCTAATTGTATAGTATCTACGTGGAAAATGTGTATTGAGACCGTTTTCTTGTCAGATAACGAAGCAACATCAGTGGCTAAGACAAAGGACATGTACTTTATTGTTTTGTTCAATCCTTGGTGTGAAGGTAAGGAAACATACATGCTTACACACACACACACACACACACACACACACACACACACACACATATATATATATTGTAGAACACTTTTGGTGACAAAATAAAGTTTATAATGGCCAAATCGAAAAAACAAAGAAAAGAAAGAAAAAAACCATAATAACAAACCAACATATAAGTAAATAAATAAATAAAATAATAAACACGATTCGAATGAACACAAATTGCGATTTTAAAATATATACAAGGTATAAAACATTGTTATTGATATTGTGTTATTTTTGGTCTTTGTTTTTTGTAAATCGTTTTATAAATGAGGTAATGACGGTCATTCTGGATTGACAAAGGATAATATTCTTAAACATCACTTAATTTTTAATTTTATGATTAATAAAAGAAATTTTAATTGGAATAATTGGAGTAAAAATTGATGTTGAAAAAACTTTATTTGGTATAAAAATGTAATTCTGTTATAGATGATGATGTATATTTACCGAACGATCAACTGTTAAAGGAGTATATTGAGAATGATAGCGGTGTTATTTTCCAAGGAACGAACAAACAAATAGGAGGAAAACCTTGGTTTTTTGGTCAGGTTAGCTTTTTTGAATTATGTAGAACTTTTCTAATAAGTAAGGTTTTTTTTTAATTTTGCTATTAGGTCCAGTAAGTGAGGATAATTTGAATTTTATTATTTTTTCAAAAAATAAAAAATAAAATGATAAATCATAAATGGCATATGACACAAGTAATATCCAATCATAGTTCATTTTTAAAGGTTTTTTAACGTATGTGTTTGTGTAACCACCAACTTTAGAATAATGAACATTGTTGAAGAACTAAAAGAACTGAAAAATTGAATATTATTGTGTCGAAAAATGTGTAATAATTAATGTTTACAGTGCACCATTTTTGGTACAATTTAATTTTGAAATAACAAAAGTTTTAAAAGAAGGTAATGTAAATAAAACAAACATACCAGTCCTTGTCCATATCACAATCCCAAAAACAAAGTAAAAACTTTGCAAACTGGCAAAATAGGTGATACACGTGAACTTCCATCAAGGAAGTGAGGCCGGGTGCTCCGGAAGGGTAAGCACCTCCCGTTTAGCTAGCTACACCCGTCACGTGCAAGTCAACTTTGAGAATGAAAGGAACAAAGAACTATGGAAAGTCAAATATATCCAGTATAAGTTGGGATACAGTGACTACATACTTATCAACAATATTGTGATGACGGCCATAAAACTTTTTAAGGGCCCTGATTAGCCTAGGCTTGCAATATCCTTGTGTCAACAATTTAATTGTAAGTAATTTGCTTCGTTGCAGAAAGTCCCCATAGTGGGAACAAGCTCTACCGTACCGTATTAACTGTGAAACATATACACCATACGCAGGAGAAGCAGGGATATTACTGCAAAGAAACGGAAAGTTGACAATAGAAAAATTGAAGTCATCACGTTTGTCGTATAGCTTCAGATGTAACCTTTCATGGGTGTCATAATTGAGGTATAAGTCCAAATATGAAGCAGAACATGGAGAATCTGTCGTGTCCTTTATTTCAAGCTCACTTGGATAGATGACATTCACATATTCTCCAAATTTGTGATTATTTAGAGAAAGAACGTCATCTATATATCTGTATGTGTAGTTGAATGATTTAGCGACAGTCTTTTTTCCGGATTTGACAAGGTTCTGTAAAAATTCTGATTCATATGAATAAAGAAACAAATCAGCAAGTAAAGGCGCACAATTTGTGCCCATTGGTATACCGATTGTTTGCTGAAAGATAATATTGCCAAACACAACAAATATGTTGTCTATCAAAAACTCTAACATTTTGTTGATGGTATCTTCAGTATATTTTTGTTTGCAGTCTGTATGGTGTTTTACAAAATAACCAGAATCCCTGTTGAGCACTAGATATTTATATCTTGGTTTACCGTTTTTGTAAAAAAATGAAAAGTGAATGATTTGTTTTAGACGTTCTTTCAATTTAGCATGAGTGATAGTGGTGTAAAGGGTAGAAAAATCAAAAGTTTTTACACTTTTAACCGAAGATAGAGTATTAGAGACAAAATGGTCAAGTAGTTCTTTAGAATTTTTGAGAATCCACATTTGGTTGATGCCAGATGTAGAATAGACTCTATCTGAATAAGTCTGAAGGCCATCTTTGACAACTGTCAAAATTTGTGTTAGAATTACTGATAATGATTTAGTAGTACATTTAGAGGAACCTGCTATATATCTTTCCTTGTATGGATTTTTGTGAAGTTTTGGAATCCAATACAAGTAAGGCAGGTCAAGTTCTTCCTGTTTTAAATTGATACCAAAAGACTCAAGGACTCCCCTATGATTGGAAAGAACTTCATCTTTTGTAAAATTAGTTTTGGTATAAGTAGGATTCTCTGATATACTATCTAAACCAAGCTCCTTAATAAGACATTCAACATAGAATTTCTTGCAAACGAAAATAATGTTATTAGAAGCTTTATCAGCAGGGACAACAACATACCTGTTATGTATGTCAGTAAGGACCGCAGAAACCTCAGGGTCCCTGAGCACTAAAGAAGGTTTAGTACCCATAGACCCATTAAGTTTTGCAATCCTTGACTTGACAAAATTTCTAATTGTCCTCATCCAGTCGGATAAAGTATCAAGCTCTACGTCTTCTAATTTAGCCCAACCTCTAGCATACTCTTCAACAGAATCCATAATAATTTTGAAATTCTGTCCCCAAGTAAAAGGTTGAGCCTCCCTGTATTTAGGGCCTTTTGAAAGAAGACATCTTAATTTAGTATTCTCAATAATATTGAGATCACCTGTTACTACATGCCCAGCTGGTTTATAAATATATGGGGACGCTGAACAAGAGCAGGAAGGTGGAGTAAAGTTATGAAAGTTTAGGCACTGCAAAGTATGTTTATAGTTGAAAATTTTGGATGCAATGGGTTTATTGTAGGAGTAGGAAATTAGAGGTGGCGAGTTATATTTGAAATAAGTAGGGACTTTAGATTGTACTACTTTGTTAAGTAGTATATTAGAAATATTAATAGCATCTATGCCTTTGTTTGCATAATGTAATTTAAGAAATTGGCGACGGTTGTCGTCCTGTATATTGTGTTCCTGAGCAGGTTTAAATAACCGTTTAAATGCAATATCCATGATGATAGCGTTAAGTTTAAACTCTGGTGTATTAAAATCTGTAGTATTGTATATGCATTCTTCTTGTAACTGATTTAGACGGGAAAGTGGTAAAGAGTACAGTTTGGTACGAATATGGTGTAATCCGAGAGGTTTCTGAATAAATGGTAAAAGATTAGTAAAACTAACATCATGGATATTGGGTTTATTGTAACTTCGATGTCCATGACTTCTTTTGTTACGTGTAGTTCTGTTGAACAGGTGTAAAACATTAACATTCTTACAACCTGGGCTAGAAAGGTTTCCCACTCTATCAATTTTATCATTGCATCCATATGGTGATGCAGTGCCTAGTTCTCTAATCCAATAGTTTTCCCGTTGTAATCGGAATGGTGTACTTAAAATAGGACTATTAGTGTGGTGGTATATTTTTTCCAAAATTCTAACCTTCATAGACAGCACGGAATGGTCCGGTTGATTGAAGTGTTGGTAAATAAGTTGGTTGCCATAATTATTTATTTCAAACCGGTGACCATTAATTCGTGCATTTAGTCTGAGTCCACATAAATTACACTCTATCCCATATACAACATTGGAAGATTTACAGTTCAGATCATCGTGGCTACGTAAAGTGTACTCCTTAGAAGTAAAATTGCTTGTAAAATGTGTATCTGTAATCAAAATTTTACAGGTTTTGCAATTTTTAGAATTGCAAGAAGTAACAGTGCAGTATGATAAATTATTATCATAGTCAAAAATATCAGTAAGCTTGACAGTTGTGTTTTTGAGTTGTTTAAAATTTTGTTGTGAATCTTTATAGAAGTAACGATGGTCTGAACTGGCAATATAGGAAGTTTTCAAGACATCCTGAAGGATAACCCTAGGGGCACCATCATTAACTGCTAGTCTAGTGCCCGTAGTACTAGCAGGAGACCTTTTCATAGAGCGCGACCTCTCAGGCTCTCTAGTAACATTCAGTTTGTTCTGCATGAAAAAATGCGACTGAGCTAATAGTATCCTCGGGGAAAAAACTTTCCACCAGCAGAGATACCGAATATTTTTACTTACAGTTTGAAGATAAAGTAGTTGATACATGTATCTACGTTGTTCAGAAAGCTTTCAGTAATAAAATCAACAAATCTATGGCGGACCCAATCAAAGTCTCTCGTGCAATTTCCAGAATTGTAAGTACGCAATGTATTAGTTTTATTTTGATTCTTTCGGAAAGAGCACATTACATAAATATCTATTTTTATATGAACAAACATTGGTATTAGAGGTTGACAAAGTTTATTTTTAAATATCCAATTGTCTGGTATAAAATACAAATAACATTTCATAGCAAGAGACTAGACACATTCTAGCCTTGCAAGTTAAGCAATAAATAATAGTTTTGTTATAAGTGTGTACTGCTGTATCTATGTAGTGAACCATCCATCAAAAAACTAAAAAATATTCCATCATTGCAACAGGGTTAATGTGATAAATATCTTATTAAACAGCATCATATTTTTTATTCTTAAGTCCCTGGCAATTAAAATCGAAATGCAAATGTAAATATTTCTTTTTTTTTTTTTTTAGAAAATTTTCCAAATTTATAGAAATAAATCAATTGAACTTGTTTTAAAGTGTCAGTACTATATCATCAGGTCAATTCACAAGATGACAACGGGATCCTCGCAGGAAACTGGTCCGGTGATTATACTGGGGGTGTTTCTCCTCTGAAATGGTCCGGTAGTGTTGCCATATTGTTGGAACATTCGGAAACCAACAGACCTGTTCGATTTGGACAGTGTTTTGTGTTTTCTGGAATTGTTACAACTAGTAAGTTTTACGCTTTATTAGTAAATGCCAATTGACTCCTAATCCGTGTCGCAGGATAATATAATTGATCATAATAATCAACATAATTGATTCCTTTAGATTCAACCGAAAGTGATTCAAAATACTATAAAAATTCATTTCATTATTTTGAACGCTGTTTAAATAAATGTAATAAAAATTTAGAGTAAGGGAATAAGAAGTTATGGATAAATGTTATTGAAATAATCTTAATATATGATATCAATAGTGTGATGTAAAACAATCAAGGGGCTGTGCGAAACTATTACCTTTAAGTTTTTCAATAAAAAAGTTAGAAACGTTGTTTTTTCTGTGAATTTCCGATGTAAAAATTTTGAAATACACATAATCATCATTCACATGGTGTGGGGTATTAGTAGCATATCACACAGGTATGTCCCGTTCAGATTGTAATGAATTTTGAGAACATAACCCATTTTTCGTTGTTCTGAACTTCATTTTATCAGTTTTATTGTATATGTACGAAAGCCTATTAGGCTCATGAATAAAATTAAAAGACGTAATAACGCGAAATAAAGGCGTAATAACGCGAAATAAAGGCATAATAACGCGAATTGAAAGGCGTAATAACGCGAAATAAAGGCGTAATAACGCGAAATAAAGGCATTATAACGCGAAATAAAGGCGTAATAACGCGAAATAAAGGCGTAATAACGCGAATTAAAGGCGTAATAACGCGAAATAAAGGCGTAATAACGCGAATTGAAAGGCGTTATAACGCGAAATGAAAGGCGTTATAATGCGAAGTGAAAGGCGTTATAATGCCTTTTTGTCTATATATAGAGCAGTCACTTCCTTTGAGAATCGTTTCTCTCCAAAGGTTAATATCCCTTTCCACAAACAGATTGATTTTAGTTTAAATTCTTTTAGACAGCCTAAAGCAAATGAAAGTGAATAAACCTTGATCTTTCTATATTAACTAAGATAAAGACACAAATGTCATTTAATCACTATTAAAAGTTAATCAGGATCTAATTCATAAATAGCCATGTGTACAAAGACACTCTTTATGAAAAATACTTTAAAATCGACAAATGGAACGGTTTCAGAAATAACTATTCATTTCAGCGCAGGATCGGATGATGTACATTTTTTAAAATTTTCATAGAAATTATACATATAAAAACTAATTACATTACATATAATGTATATGTGCAGGACACACACACACACACACACACACACACACACACACACACACACACACACACTTTTAATAATGTATGTAATGGGGCGGAAAATAGATTTTTAAACCCTGGACCTCCACACCATTATGGTAAGCAACTTGCGTCATAAAACGAAAGGGGTTTTAAGGCGAATTGAAAGGCGTAATAACGGGAAATAAAGGCGTAATAACGCGAAAAAAGGCGTTATAACGCCTTTCAATTCGCGTTATTATGCCTTTCAATTCGCGTTATTACGCCTTTATTTCGCGTTATAACGCCCTTCAATTCGCGTTTTTATGCCTTTATTTCGCGTTATTACGCCTTTATTTCGCGTTATTACGCCTTTATTTTGCGTTATTACGCCTTTCAATTCGCGTTATTATGCCTTTATTTCGCATTATAACGCCTTTCAATTCGCGTTATTACTCCTTTATTTCGCGTTATTACGCCTTAATTTCGCGTTATTACGCCTTTAAATTCACGTTATTACGCCTTTATTTCGCGTTATTACGCCTTTATTTTGCGTTATTACGCCTTTCAATTCGCGTTATAACGCCTTTATTTCGCATTATAACGCCTTTCAATTCGCGTTATTACGCCTTTATTTCGCGTTATTACGCCTTTAAATTCACGTTATTACGCCTTTATTTCGCGTTATTACGCCTTTCAATTTGCGTTATTACGCCTTTATTTCGCGTTATTACGCCTTTATTTCGCGTTATTACGCCTTTATTTTGCGTTATTACGCCTTTCAATTCGCGTTATTATGCCTTTATTTCGCATTATAACGCCTTTCAATTCGCGTTATTACTCCTTTATTTCGCGTTATTACGCCTTAATTTCGCGTTATTACGCCTTTAAATTCACGTTATTACGCCTTTATTTCGCGTTATTACGCCTTTATTTGGCGTTATTACGCCTTTCAATTCGCGTTATAACGCCTTTATTTCGCATTATAACGCCTTTCAATTCGCGTTATTACGCCTTTATTTCGCGTTATTACGCCTTTAAATTCACGTTATTACGCCTTTATTTCGCGTTATTACGCCTTTCAATTCACGTTATTACGCCTTTATTTCGCGTTATTACGCCTTTAAATTCACGTTATTACGCCTTTATTTCGCGTTATTACGCCTTTCAATTTGCGTTATTACGCCTTTATTTCGCGTTATTACGCCTTTATTTCGCATTATTACGCCTTTTAATTTTTTTTATTCATGAGCCTAATAGGCTTTCGTATATATGCATAAATTGTTTGTAATATTTTTATTGGGTTGTGCTTAAATGCACTTTAAGTCTAATATAGCAAATATTGACTTAGTTTTTTTTTTATTTCTTCGAAAGATTGAACTAAAATACTGTAATTATAAACCCAATCTGTCGAAGTGGACCGTTATAAGATAATTCTAACACTTGGTGATATATTTTTTTCAGTTTGTCGTGCATTAGGTATTCCGTGCCGAAGTGTAACGAATTTCAAATCGGCTCATGACACCGACGGAAATACGACTATTGATTCATATTTTGATATCGACACAGGACGTTATTTAGACTCTAAAGATTCAATTTGGTAAAATTTATAAGAGAGAGAGAGAGAGAGAGAGAGAGAGAGAGAGAGAGAGAGAGAGAGAGCATACAATACATATTAGGTAGTGTTATAAACGTACTAATTAAGTTGTTCACGTTGTATCAGTTATATGTCAGCTAGTCTTTAAATCAATACCATTGATAAACTTGTTCTGTGCTACGTAAGTATTGTGTAAGTGTTACCAATCAACTTTGCTTTTATAACTGGATGCAATTTCGTCGTTTAACATCCCAGAATACTTATTCCATTATACTCGTGGGAAACCAACCAGGAGAGTCTATCAGCAGTTCAAACACAGTTTTTCACTTGCAATCGCCCGGTGTTGAATCCACAGCAAAAAGTCATAAGACGCCTTCAAGATAAATGTTCTCGCTTTGATCAACCTTTCATATTGTTATGTATATGGATGAGTCTAAATAGTTAAAATATTTTATCTAAAGATGTATTTGAAAGTTAACAAATGAAACAGAATATCAAATCAAGTGAGTGGCATATTCCAGACCTGGATATTTACCTAGATATTTAAAATAAATAAATAAATAAATATGTCTTTAAAAAATTTATTCTTTAGGAATTTCCATGTTTGGAATGATGTCTGGATCAGAAGAAATGACCTTCCGAATGGATTTAGTGGTTGGCAGGTGATTGATGCTACCCCACAAGAAAGAAGTGACGGTATGTAGGTCATCATAGATTATGTTATTGATTTTTTTTCAGGACTTCTTTCAGACTGAAAGATAAGTTCATTTCAATGATTATAAGGCCTAATTTTTTTCTAGTTAATTTAAAATAAAATGAATGTTCTGTCTAATTAAACAGGTTTTATATAATAACGGCACCTGTATTTGAATAACCATTTTGATTCACAAAACATTTTTGATTCCTACACCGACTCTTTTGGAATTTGATTGATCGTAAATTCATATTGAATCTTATACAGATCAAACTCGTTTTCATCAATACATTGTGATGTAAATCCTGAGACGGTCGATTTAATTGAAAGAAACTATTGTATTATAATTATTATTAATAATACATTAAAATTCAACAGGAAGTTATATATATATATATATATATATATATATATATATATGAACATATACTTTTATATGAACATGTTGAACACGAAAATACTTGACAAAAACCTAGTTTGGAAATATTTGCTTAGAACAATACTTGACCTTTATTTTCCTGCACCATACAATCATACTGATGTACTATTAGATTTCTTAGATGATCATCACCAAATCAGGAAATAAGAAGTAAACACCGATTTCATTTTAGGTAAAATGCAGTGTGGTCCAGTGTCTTTAAGAAGTATCAAAGAAGGCTTCACTAATCATTTGTTTGATGCACCATTTGTTTTTGCCGAAGTTAACGGAGATCGAGTTACTTGGGGGAAATCTAAACACAGAAACGATCTAGAAATGATGGGAGTAGAATCATCTCTGTAAGTAAATTATCTACCATTCAGCTATCATGCACGTTATTTATACAAGCTCGCATGATGTCTCAGTGTGGATTTTCTTGCCTTCTGTATTTTCTTTATGCTGTTATTTGTTATTTTATGAACAGTTTGATTTTGAGCAAACCCTATATATTTCAAATTACACCATTATACAATTGGACGATGTTCTGATTTAGGATACATAAATATTGAAATTTAATTGTTTGATTAAAATGGAAACATATAAAACATTTTAATATACAGCAACAATACCACTGTAATCTCTGTCTTATTACCAGTTTAAACATGTATACCCTCGCAAACTAGTTTGGTTCTAAACATATTTCTACAATAAGTATACCGTGGATAATATTTTTTGGATTTTTTGCTCTTCCAATTCTCTCTTCCGAAACGACATTTTTGATAGTAAACTGCTTATGGACTTCACGCTTGTTTCCGGTTATAGTGTGCCTGTTTGATATCTCACCATTAGCAGCAATATTTCTTATATTGATCCTTGTCCTTCAACAGTCTCAATGTTACTTGCTGTTAATTGTTCTCTGTATTGTATAATCAATATTGTGACATGAGAAATTCAATTGCTCTGCCCTGGTCCAAAATTTGCCTTTAATTTAACAACCGTACACATTAATGTCAATTTAAGTCTCAATGTTTCTTTGTTTTAGTGTTGGCAAGAAGATTTGTACAAAGTACCCCGACGGTAAATCAGTACCACCAAATCTAACAGACGTAGAAAACATTAGATATGATATAACAGACCAGTACAAGTATAAAGATGGTAAGATGCAGCCATAGAGATATTGCATCGATACATAAGAAAATAAATTATTTTTATTCTTATAAATTGTCTATTCGTGATTATAAAGTACATGTAGTTGTGTGAGGTGTCTCAATTGAATGAGGCATTTGTATCTATATCTTCGCAAATGATTTATATCAAAATGGTAAAGCACACACACACACACACACACACACACACACACACACACACACACACTACCGAGACTTTAACGACTTGTTAATCTACATTGCTAAACATGGAGGTAGTAAGGATGATGCATTCGGATGAAGCATAGACTATTTGAGGCCATAGTGTCAGAAATATATCTTCTATGTTGGGCTTCAAAATGTTTAGTTAAAACATGAATACTTTCACCAATAAAAACAGATTCTATGTAGGATTTATTTTCATAGACAAGATAATGGTATGATAACTATAAAAGTCCATGTTTGCTTTGATCGTTTGCAGTATTCAACATCAGTTTAATCGACACACATGTTCTTTTTTACATTAAAGGATCACAAAAAGAAAGAGAAGTAGTGAAAGCAGCAGCAGAAAGAATAGGAAAAAGTCCTCCCATAGAAAATAAGAAAAAGGTTTTTAATTGTTATATATATATATATATATATATATATATATATATATATATATATATATATATATATATATATATATATATATATATGTGTGTGTGTGTGTGTGTGTGTGTGTGTGTGTGTGTGTATATTGTAATAAAAAAAATAAAAAGAATCATTTGTCGATTTTGAGATCGTGATAAGGTAAACTTTATACAAGGTGAAAGAAGCATTAACAGGGTATAAGCTATTCCAAAGGGTTTTAGTTAATTAAAAAACTGATAGGGGTTAATTTCAAATAAACTAGAAATGGTAGATTATAGTGAGTGTTGCAAATAAACTGCAAACAGTCTTATTGCATTAACGCAAGTAAACCGTAACCTTTCGTGTTAGAAATAACTGTGTTTGACCGTTAATATCAACATATTCATAGCTAAAGATTTTTCCATTGCAGGAAATTAAGTTTGAAGGATTTGATAACCTAGACCACATAATGGTAGGAAGTGACTTTGAAATTGGTGCAACATTCAAAAACTTAAGCTACAAGGACCAACACATAGATATAAGATTTGTATGTGAAGCCGAAACCTACACAGGCCACAGTATATCTACAGTTAGGATTGAATCATTTAGCGCCACTCTGCCTCCTAATAGATGTAAGTGTTGAAGTAAATATATGTTTGATGAACTGATGATTACAACAATTCTGAATATGTGTTTTTGTTGTAACATTTTCTTTGCATCTTTTTATAACTCTTGTACATTAACTTTTGTTGTATTTTCATTGATTTAAAAATTTTAGAATTAATCTTCCTGTCTTGACGTCAGGGGTAATTATAAAATCAGTGCCGGGTTGAGGTTCTGTTCAAATAACGAGTTGGATTCAAATGAACCCAACTAAAATAACTGGCATAATATAAATTATAAAATTCTACATAATCAACATTTAAATTAGGTTTAAAAACTAAATACATTTTTGTCTACTAGTTTAAAATTTAAAACGCAAACTGCAACTGAAAACTGCATCTATTCACAACCGGATATTTTCATATTTATATTGTAAACAATACCTTCGACTGCATTTTGTGATTGATGTATTGTAATCAAATATAAAATTGACTATATAACACTGTCATATACCATTTTTGAATTTGACCATAAAATACATTAAAAAATTGTATATGTATTGTCATAGACCATTTTTAAATGTATTTTATGATTGAATTCAAAAATGGTATATGGCAATACTGAAACACATCAATCATGAAATCCAGTCAAATGGAAAGTCTTCTTCCTTGGGTAGAATGATGTTAAATGCTTTATAGATTGACTTTGTGAAAGCTCCCCATATTGGCAACTAGATTTGATTTAACTGTAACATTACATATACATCATTTTACTTTACAGCTTCGAGAGTATCAATGCCAATTACTTATAGAGATTACGGTGACAAAGTTAACGAACAAGCTGTATTTAAACTATCCATATCATTACGTCATCGTTATACAGGGCAGACACAGTCATATCAGGATGATTTTAGATTAAGGCGTCCAGATCTTAAAGTCGATGTAAGCTTTTCTCAGTATTTCTTTTTCAAACTATTCAAAATAGTTTTATTTACAAACGATTTGAACATTGATATTTGTTGATTACTCTGCAATTATTATAGGTAATTTACTTGTCATCTATTAATTAGATTTTGAAGTTTTAGTGTCATTCAGAAAATTAAAGGTGTCGTTTAAGTTCAGAGTTTCGTGTAATACTAAAACTAAACAGTGCTTATTTGTTTGTTTGTCATTTCGGAAAGGGATACATCGATTGCCTGGCTATCTTCTCTTTTTTTGGGGGGGATACAGAGTTTGTATTTGGAAGTATGTTTAAAACATAGCGTCTTGATGTATATGACTATTAAGAGAGAGAGAGAGAGAGAGAGAGAGAGAGAGAGAGAGAGAGAGAGAGCAATTGACTTAGTTTTGCCAGACATGGAGTACATGCTTTCTCTGACTTTCTTTTAAGAATTCTGAACACTGTAAAATGCATTTTTTCTGGCAGTTATGTTTTAATATAATATATGTCTTGCAATACATTAAAAACGCACATGCTAGTTTTTAAAAAGCACCTTTAAAAACAAATTTTAACATTTATCATTTTTCCAGATACTTGAGAGAAGATGTACAGTAAATAAACCAGTGGACTGTAGACTTTCCTTTACTAATCCATTACCCTATGTTACACTGAGGAATTGTACTGTTACTCTAGAAGGTTCAGGAATAAAAGAAGCACATAAACCATTTCGTATACAGTAAGTCTATCATTTATATATTATTATGAGTTAATGAGTTACATTGATGCTAAGTTTAGAAAATTATGGTACATCAGGTAATGGTTGTTTGACCAAAAATATGCTTACTTTAAGTATCAAAATGCATTTCATTTCCAAATTTATCAAAATAGAATAGAAAAATTGTGGCCGTGTGGTTAAAAACGTGAGCTTACAGATCACAGCGCGTTCCAGTGATTAGCTTTTGAATCCATTTAAGCAGATCCGAAAGTTTGACATTTTGCTTTTTTCTTTGTATTTCAGGAATATTTCTCCAAAAGAGAAATGGTCAACTGTTTTTGCATTTACACCAATAAAGCCCGGAAACAGACAGATAACCGTTACTCTAAACACTGATTTGATTCAGGACATAAGCGGCACCGCTGAAATCAATGTTAATTAAGGTGGTAGTCATATGCCTTTGTGAAGCAGTTGAATAATAGCTACAATAGCTCTCGGTAATGGAAGAAAATGTTTTGAAACAAGTGGAAAAACACCTACTGGTCTACATTTTAGATGTTATAGTTTGCTCTAAAGTAGTTTGTCCCAAAGTTGGATATACAGACAAAGATTCCTCATTTTACCGATTTCGAATAAATTTTTGTTATGTTTCATCCTATCAGTATTTATATATCTGCATATTTCTTTATTTAAAATCATCATTGCCAATATTGTCTTATTAATAGCTAAAAGTCATTAGTGTTGTTTCAACACTTATGAAATAATAATACTGAACAATATCACATGACAGTAACATACAATATTTTTCTCGCATATCCAATCGGATCGGAAAATTGCATACAGAATGTGGAATACACAGGAAATGTGGTGATTTTCTATTGTTTAACCTATTATATTTTGTTGATAAATCAATATTTTAAATCATTCAAACATGGTTCTAAAATGTTCCTGTTTATGATTAAGAGTTAGATTGATTCATTAAATTGTGTTTGACGTTCAATTCAAAGATATTTCATTTATATCGAGACGTAACCAGCTATAGATGAAGTGACATAAACATTTGCTCTGCAGTGCGCTGGGGGCAATATGCGAATGAACATTCACTACCTTTTATCAAGTCTAGGTCAGACCCGGCGTGGGTTTGAACCGTTAAAGAGTTAGAGATTAATAATTAGTATAGATAATTCTTTACAACCGTGTACCATCTAGATAGATACATCGTAGATCATCACCAAGTATAAAGAAGAACAAACAGAAGAAATACAAATTTCAAACTTCAAATTTAAAGATTTAATTAAAATAACTACATAATCAATTGTTCTCTTCAGTTATATAGCACTCTAAGTAAATTCTAGCGAAGTATCTTGTTTAAATATTATTACATGTAGTTGATAATTATATTGTTGTCTAACTGCGCATGCGTTAAAGACTTTGTCTTAATAGACATCGAATGTTATTATTATTATATAGTTTTTATTAATAAATACTTTACTAGTAATGTGATCTAATGTGGTTGTGTTTCTTTTTTGATGAATCTGTAAAATATTAAAGACACATTTTTTTATAGAAAAACAGAATTAAAAAAATATCTAGAAATTACAGCACAGACTTTAATTGAAACTACCTTCGACAATGATTTACATTCTGAATAGGACTTTTCTGTCTTTCTTGATGCGTCTTTATAATGTTAATAAGTATATATACATAAATAAAAAGGTAATGAATAGAGTAACCTATGGAACGCCATAGCTGTCTTAAATGGTACAAAATGGTATATGAATTCATTTTATCATGATATTATTTGCTTTCATCGTTATATGTTTTGGTTTTACCATTATATATTTTTGTTTTATCATTATGTGATATAGTTTTAACATTTTATTAGTTGGTCTGATCATTATATGATTGAGTTTTGACATTATATGTTTACACTTTATCATTATATGTTTTCACATCATTATATGATTTGGTTTTATCATTATATGATAGCATCACATTATCATTTGATTAGCATTCGCCATTAAATGGATATATTTCATTATTACATTATTTGCAAACACCACTATATGTTTGCAAATCATCATTATAACCAATGCAATCATATTTTTGACCGAAAAAGCCTAAAGGTGTTGAAATCCAGCAAATTTGAAAAAAAGATTTTCTTATATTTTTCATAAAGTTATGTTTGATAAGTGTTGTTACAAAGGGCACAAGACTCGATATATGTCAAATATAAATTGTTTATAAACTCACTTTAGACGGTTAAATTTAGTGGAGTGAAGTAATTGTATTCAATATTTTTGCCTTTATGGTCATTACTTGATAATGGAGAAAACTTTAGTAATCGGTGTGGTGACTGAAAATCGTTCTCACACTAATCGGTAAGAGTCGCTATGATCAATAAGCAGGCTTTGACAACTTGGCCACAAAGACACCTAGAAATTGAGGTGGGCGTTATCAAGGTAGAATGCTGTGACGTCAACAAAACAGAGAACTTAGAGTAGTGACAGACATATTGCAGAAATGGTAAAAATCACTTAAAAGATTTCTTAGGCATATGGCACAAGCGGAGTAATCGAAGTTTTTAAATTAACTACATGTATATGCATACTGAAGCAAGGTAAATCAATTCGATTAACACACCTGTGCAATGCATGGATTGTTGGGGTTAACAAATTTTAGGGCAATTTTTGACAAAAGAAAAGCAAAATTGATTCGTGCTCATTTTATTTTTAAAATGAGTACGTCATTGTTTACATAACAACGACTAAAATTCCCATAAATATATAATTTGTTTTCAATTGAAAAAGGAGTATCATTATGGTTGATTAACTCCAGGCGTTCGGTAACTGATATAGCTGACTAGATCAAAATCTTTGTGTTTGTTTGTACAGAACATTATACGACAAACGTACTTCTAATGGCATTGAACTATGAAATTTAATATATAAATTAAATATTATCCAAATATAGTACTCGCATGTTAGAACACGGCCGGCCATGAAGGCACCTCGTATAGATATACATTGACAATGTACACCTGTAAACCAACAACTGATTTTAATCAGATGTATTTCATGTTTGCGTTTAAAATCATATTTCGATATTGCAATGCAAAAATAAACCATTTACATCTTTGTCCAACGGAGTAAAACAGTTAATAACAAATCAATAAAAGCAATCTTAAAAACCACATCATCCATTTTACATTCAGTCTAACGAGATCGTACTATGACAACGGATGTAAATAGCCGAGGTGTATTCAAATTGAGCGGCGTTAAAGACGCTCGTTTTGGGTCACAGGCATCAAGCGATACTGTAATATTTTAGACGGTTCAATATGTTATTTTTTTTAAGTTGATTTTTTGTTAGAAGTTGTCATAGGTGATTAATTATAGGTGATTGGGATTTTCTGATTGATTTTCACAGATCGATAAAGGTAAGTTTTATTTAAATATCACACTACGTCTGTAAACAATATATATATAAATACATGAAAATTAATAAAAATCTGTATTTGTTTAATGCAATTAAATTAATAATATGCTCAAAAGTAATCAAATTTTGTTTATTTTATGTAAAAGACATAACTATTTTATTCATGGGTAAACAAATATACATCTATATAGATATCTAAGGAATTTTGTTTGATCAACATGTATTGAAAATTAAAAGAAACATTTTCTGTTTTGAATGTCATAAAATATACCTGATTTAAATAATGATATGATCTAGTGTTTTGTGTTACACATATCATGTTGTATTTCTTTTCTTTCATAAATATCGTTATGTCAAATTGAGCTACAGACACACAATTGTAATTTTAATTGCATACCTTTAATGGAAAAAACGTGAACAAATTGGTTTAAAAATTGAATTTTAAAAAAATCATATGTAATGCATAATATTACATTATTCCAGCATTCTTATTTTGAACAATCACTTTACTGTTTAATATTTCCTTTTAAGATTTATAATTTATCGATTTAAAAGGAATACATAAGATTTTATTATTTAAAATCTATAAATTCCATGGTCGTATTTGATTTACTGACAATCTGACAGTTATTGTAATCCTCTTATAATCACATAAAATAGTGAAAATTGGTTGAAGAAATGTAGATACGCGAAATAACACTTTAGTTTACTATAATATATAATAAAAATTCGTGGTACGAGATACCAACACCGAGCCAACTCGAACTAGTAAATTCTAGGCCAAAACATTTTGATCTTTTAATGACGAGCATGGGATAAGGGAAATTTAAAAATATTTAATACCTTGTGATTGTTACTTTCAGGCCTTGCTTTAACTTCAGGATTTCATGAAAAATTTTGGCCAATGTTTAAAAGATACGAAGGCCACATGCAAAATATAACAGTGTTTGTTAAGTTACTTAATTATATACATTGTAGGACTTTTTGAAATTTTACAGCTTATATATTCAGAATTAACACATGAGGACTTTAAAAAGACATTGCTCGTGATTTTTTCTTTTGATTTGTATATTGCATAGAATCTAGGTTCACGTACCTCAGAACTGAAACTCTTACATCTGAGGTAGGATTATGTAGTGTTGTACAAATTATATATATAAAGAGACCTGCAAATACCTTAAGCAAATACAATTTTCTGTCGGGACTCAGTCATGAGTTCCCCATGATAACTCATCGAACATGATTACTTGTGTGAATAGAAGTAGTAGTAGTATGATATTTATATATATATATATATATATATATATATATATATATATTATAATTTACGTTCAAGTTATAACATAAAGACTACACCACATTCAAACATTTTGAGAGCATACATGCATGCCTAAGTTAATGTTGTAAACCTAAGATGTAAAAATAACCATACCAAAAATGTATTATTTGTTATATTCAAGCAATCAAAAATATAAATCAACCCATCAAGTGGAAATTGTCAAGTTTATTTAAAACATGCACGGCACGACACCTTTTGGAAGATAACGAAACAACAGAGTGATAACTCCTTGTTGTTTCGGGTCGATTGATAAATAGATAATTTTTTCTTAATTTAATTATAATATTCTTCCAAAAAACCATAAAATAATTAGGTAGACAACGTGCTTAATTTGTCTATCAAAATACATGTATATATGAGGCTTAACCATACATCGACTAATATAACTGTATGATTTAAAAATATTAAAGTTGAAAACATGTACTTAAACGAATATCTAAAAATTTTAAATATAGTTTTAATGGACTTCATTAATATTTCTAAACTTAATCAAGTATATTCTAGTATTTATTTTGACAAAACAAACCCCTTGTGTGTCTTCTTTTTTATTTGTAATTTTTTCAGATGCCCATCATATATCTTTAGAGGAGTTAATATGTGTATCATCAAACCCTTTTGAAAATTTATTCTGATTAATTCTGCGTTAACCAGTTTTTATATAATGGAGCACAACAATTTAAAACATTTTTTTACCAGTAGTATCATGCACTTGCGTTCGGACCAAAGTTGTTTTTTTTATACCCGCGCAAATCATACCAGGGCTTTTCCTGTTGTGGGAAAAACTGTTCTGTCCCCGACAACCCAGTTTCTTCACTATCACTGAACTAACATAATTTTGAATTGAGAGTAAATAGGACACCATTCCATTTAAAAGAGAAGAAGCTCATTAAGATAAGTAATAGTGATTTTCAATGAAAAATCTTGGTTGGTTTATAATTTTTTATCGTTCAAGAGAAAGCTTTATACCCCATTGTGACCAAATAGTTTTTAAACTCGATTTCAGAACATTTTCTAACTCTCTCTCTCTCATTATTTACAGATAATCAGTTTTTAATATCTTTATTTTTGATATTTCAAGGATTAAAGATCAGGAGAAAATTAAGCAACATGTCACGAAATCACTATGTAAGTCTCTCTCTCTCTCTCTCTCTCTCTCTCTCTCTCTCTCTCTCTCTCTCTCTCTCAAAAATCGATTAAAAAACCGTAGGTTAAAAACGATACATTATATTAAATATATAGCACAAATACCAGTTGAATTTTGATGTGCCAGATGTGCACATTTCGGAAATTCATTCCTCATCAGTGACACTAAGACCGAAAAGTTTGATAATAAAAAACATAAGCCAAACAGTTGGAAATTAATGAATCTAAAGTTCCAAAATTATGTTAATCCAAATCAAGCTAAGGAATGCGTTGCATTAACTTATTTTTAAATTTTACGCCTATACACCTTGTAAATTACCCAGTCTCTGTATGCTATATGTTAATAAATCTTTGACCTTCGATATAAAGTTTTAAGTAATTTTCTATCAAATTCATAGCAACCTCCAGTCTCCAGTCATGACGTAAAATCCATGTATTTGTTTGATTGGCAGATTGAGGTAAATTGTCAATTTTAACGAAAAATAATGAACATGGTTTTTACTATATAGCTTGTCATTCAGAATCATAACGGAGCCGGATTAGCCTGTGTCAGGAATAATTAAAACAATTTTTGATTATTGAACCTTTACTATTGGGCTATCGTAACATATATATGCAACATATACTAGGGTATTATATACTTTTATGCTATATTTTTTATGTTTTTCATAGGCAACAACGTACAAGACTGATTTTGGATACCCGAATGTAAGTTGATACATTCATGGCGTCAAGAAAAACGTGTAAATCGAAATTATATATATATATATATATATATATATATATATATATATATATATATATATATATATATATATATAACACCAATAAATAGACAGGTTGAGCTGTGTGAAAAAGCATGGCGCTGCACGTCGCCATAATAGAGTTGTCTGTTGTATGGTATTACAAACGAAAAATAAAACACTTTGTTGTTGTAAAACATGTATTGGCTAAAATAGCAATTGGAGCTAAGAACAAAATAACTGAGGTTAATGTTACATTGCTAACTTTATACGGTGAGACATTTAAAGCCGAGGTAAAGACGACACATCTCGAACCACTTTTCCTAGAATTTAAAATAGGTCGCATGAGATCATATCAAAGTAATTCCTGTCTAAACAGAATCTTATTTATAAGCCGAAATAATATGTTTGCATTTAGCAATATATGGTAAAATAAATAAATAAATAAATAAGAAATAAAAAATTTAAAAAAATGAACAAATGAATGAATGAATAAATGAAAGAATGAAAAATCTGCTAAATTTTCAAAAAAAATCTATATTTATTTATCAAATTTATATAGAGATCAAGAGCAAATCCAGTACTAGGAAATCAGCCAGGAATTTCCAGACATGTCGATAACAGAAGACCTGGTGCTCCGGCAGTACCTGTGGACAGAAATAAACCACCAACAACAACCAACAGAGGCGAAACAAGAAAATTGTCAGCACAACAACAGCAAGAAGATGAAGATGATTTTCTTGATCTGGATCGTGATAATGGTAAGGTTTCGTGATAACTGTATAAATTATATATGTTGTGCGGTTTTGTATAGGTGGTTAATAGGCCAAACAGTTTAACAACGAACGGCTCACAATGCCGTCTTACGTCTAGATTTCAAAGCTTAAAAAGACTGCATGGATGTAATTAAACCGGAAAGGAACAGGGGTCATATTTTTGAAATGGTATGTTTGTTCTACAAAAGTAAATACATTTAAATAATAATGATTTGCCTTTAATTACATATTTTTTTGTGTTTAATCCACATTTTCAACATCTTCAAATGAAGTCTTTTTTGTTTATTATTTACTTGTGTAGAAAATGAAGATCCAGCAGTAGATCAGGTGGAATTGAAAGTGACAGACATCGATGTGTTAGCAAGAGTAAACGGGAAACAACACAGAACGGATAAATATGCAGCTGTAGAAAACGGTACCCTGGTTGTAAGAAGGGGAGATAAATTCAATATACTGGTTACATTCAACAGAAAAGTCAACTTCAAGAAAGATAAACTTTCATTTATTTTTGAAGCAGGTAACTTGATATTTTTGTATTTGATTGTTCGTCTGCTCAGTATACTAGTGAATTATCGTTTATGGTGTACAAATAAAACCAACTGTAGCTACCTCCTCTTTATAAAGACCAACTGATAAGTAAAATCAGCTATAGCGACCACCTCTGTAATAAATATAACATAATACAGTTAAACCTGATTTGGTACTTGTCTCTGTATAAAGACCACCCGTATTTACAGTAAAAACTGATATAGCAACTCTACACCTGTTCATTTAGACAAGTGTTCTAAGTAACTAACAAATCTTTATATAATATAAAGTTAACTTTTCTGTGAAAAATATTTCTGAGGTCCTGGGCTGGTCTTTAAACACAGGATATACTATATTAATTGTTTTGTTGGCGATTCAATGCATCAGTGAAATTATTTCTATGATGGTTGTTCATGGTCTCATTTATAACTGGTTGGTTGACTGAATGATTGAACCTGAACTGAATTGCCTAAAACATTAAAATTTGACCTCTGAACCATTTTTATTGATACGCCAACTTGTGCTCTATCGAAAACATGTTTGAGTTTATTTCACCAGACTTGTTGTCACAATAAGTTGTTTGATAAAATTGAACGGTTTTTGATTAATGCATACATTGATCAATTAATTAAATATGTCTGTACTATTTGTTTTCTCTCTAGATCTGTTTTATTAATACAATGTTTGTTAGATGTATAAGTGTTGAACCTTTGTTCCGTTGAACCGTGCAGAACCTTTTTTTTTTAGGTATTATCGTGTTTTTTGTTTTTCATTGCAGGCCCTAAACAAAGACCATCACCTTCTAATCAGTGGACCCTTATTGAGTATACATTAGGGGTCAAAGGAGACTCAGTAGGATGGAGAGTGAACGTCAAAGAACGTCGCCAAGACAACAAGATACTATTTAGTGTTTTGACATCACCATCATGTGTGGTTTCTGACTGGACAATGACCATCCGAGCATTGATGACCGTACATGGTAGAACTGGACCCGAACCAATCAGTCCGACAGTACCGTTATACATCTTGTTTAATCCTTGGAATCCAGGTACGATTTTTAGGAAAAAATTATTCCATTTTTAATTTTTTTTGAAATTTCAGTATTTTTATATAATATATTATAAAATACCTACAAATATGCAGAAAAAAAAATTCAAAGATGTAATAATCTTGTTATTTAAGATTTGCTTGTATTATTTTATAAAATTTCAAAAGTGGTGCATTACACTGTGTTTTAAAATGCTTTTTAAATATTTTTTAAAATTTACAGCCAAATCAAATTGAATATCAAAAAAAAAAAAAAAAAAAAAAAAAAAAAAAAAAAAAAAATTAAAAAATAACGCATTAACATTTTATATTATCTTTAATTGAAAATGAATTCATATAAATGCTTTTTTAATATATATATTCTTTAATTTTTAAAATGTATTTATGTATTTTTGTCTTCATAGAGGATACTTGTTATTTCCCCGACACAGAAGATTTAAAAGAGTACGTTCTGAATCAAACTGGTGTAATATTTCAAGGTACTGATAGACAAATACAATCACAGCCATGGAACTTCGGACAGGTACTTATCCTAAAAAACCTAGGGATTATATACGCTTATGTATGATAAAGCCTCTGCATATTGGATTAAAATTAAATATTCATTTACTGCATGAATAATCCATTTCATAGTAATTACTGATTTTTTAACAGGATGTGTAGTAACATCTCCTTTGTTGAAGGATCCACAATAACACAATTTCATATGAAATTCAAATTAAGTTTGTTTAAATAGTTTTCGTTTTCCTACTCTAATTGCTCTTGTATAGAAACATGAACTTATTAAGAGTATCATCATTTTAAGCCCCCTAAAAACAAGGAAAAATGCTAATTTGAATGCGATTACACTTCAACATGAACGAAAGTCAAAGAAGCTTTTTTATATATAATTTTACAGTTTGAAGAAGGTATTTTAGAAGCCGCCACATACTGCATGCAACGAGGATTAAAGGAGTTTGATAAACCTATGTCTGATCTGGTAAGAGTGTCTCGAGCCATCTCAAAAATAGTAAGTACATTAGTTTTTAGTTATTCAAATTAACATACACAGATTTAGATAAACGTTTAACTTACGTAATTTATTGCTATCTGTCAATTCCAAGAGTTTCACCGAGCGGTCTTAAGCACACGCTTTCGGATAACAGTACCTATAATCGCATAGGTTCCAATCCCATTCGTTGCAGATCCTAGTGTGAAAAAGTTTGTCAGTTTCTATTAGTGGTTATCTTTGTGTACTCCGGTTTTCCAACCATTTTAGAACTGACCGCCATGAAAAAGATTAAAAATTCCCGACTGAGACGTAAATGCCATTGCTAAACTCAGCCTACTAAACACTAATCTGCGACACTCGAATACAAAGCAAACCAGAAGCACATACACAAAAGACACCTTTTAATAGTTATGTGCCTTGTGTGTGATATCAATGTAATGTATTATGTTCAATAGCTGGTATAGTACTGATGGGACTGTTAAACACCACACATCCAAATCAGATTTCATTTCAAATTATACTCGTAGGTAAATGCACAGAATGATAATGGTGTTATGAGTGGTAACTGGAGTGGAGACTATAGAGGCGGTAAAGCTCCAACGGAATGGATTGGAAGTATCAAAATCCTACGGCAATATATGAATACAAAGACACCTGTTAAATTTGGCCAATGTTGGGTATTCTCTGGACTAGTGACCACAAGTAAGTATGAAGTATAACGTTAACACTTCAGGACAGACAGGTTATTTTGCTTGTATTAAGGCGTTCGGTTTTGAAAAGGTGGGACAACCCGGAATACCCAAAGAAAACAACCAACTTTCAGGAAATTAAGAGGTAATATTCGAACCCATGTGGTTTGAGAAAGTATTTACTGGAAGTATAGAAAAAGCATGTGTGAAAGTAGATTATATACATGTACCGCAATCAAAGTCACACAATAGCGTCACCAGCTAAGGGCATCCGAATCACAATGCCATTTTAAATGAAAGAAGTCAATGTTTTGGTTAAAAAAATTCTTGAATCTTGTGAACGTGCCATATTTGAATAAAAACCGAACATAATTAGAATACATACTTCTGACAAATTAAAAGTTTATATATACAGGATATAAATATATGGAGGCTTATGTCTTTTTTTTAACAAACTATGTAGATGAACATAGTCATAATAGATATAGTTTTTTTATCTCGTTTAACCTAATTTGGTTCGTATTGTCTAAACAACATCTAGTGAAGTCATCCTCGGTTTATCGACTAGTTTGTACTTCTTCGTGTATTGTAAATGTACTTGTATTTTGCATTGTGTCTTTATTAACCTGTCCATATTGTATTTTTCAATAGTCTGTAGAGCCTTAGGTCTGCCATGTCGGAGTATAACTAACTTTGTCTCTGCCCACGATACAGACGGAAATTGTGCTATTGATTACATTATTGACAAGAACACCGGGGAACCAGTACGCAACAACAAAGACTCTATCTGGTATGACAAATATTAGTGATGTAAGTCCGGAACCCAGAAGGTCTAAGCACCGTTAACTTAACCATTGGTCAGCGTAAATTTTAATCTTCTGTTTTAGTCAATACCATTGGAAGTTTTGTTCAAAAAGTTAAATTCATACAACTGTTATCATGTTATTATTAAACAGAAACAATTGAAGTCAAAACACTGTGTTCAAAATAAAAGTATTTTATTTTAATAACATGTTGAATTTTACAAACCAGCTGAGCTGAGCTAATGAAGCTTTGAAGAACCGAACTCATGAAGCGAACAGCATGGGTAAAAATGTTCGCGTACAATAAACATGATTTTTACTTTTTTCAAGTGTAGGAAATATATTTCTATTTATAAAATTTAGAATATTGTGTGGTAATTAATATGAAATACAGAGGTTTGTATGGTTGAGTTAAATCGTAATATACATATACGAGAGATCTAGACAGGGCGTAGTTTATGACACGTGTCATAAATCGACATTTTTGTCATAAAATTATATAAATGATGTTTTCTATACTCTTAGAATACTTCATTTACCTTTGTTTACAAACATTGTCTTATTGTTTATATTAGAAAAGTCTTTCTGGTAATACCAAAGCAGTTTTGTGTATGTTTAAATCCTTCAGAAATGCTGTTTTATTCTGGCACACAAATTGCTATTAGTTATCAAGTCTTTCTAGTCGGAATTTCAGACCAGTGTTTTCATCCTAAAGCTTATCTTTAAATATATGATTAACCCATTAAGCCTCAGGATTTTGAGTTGAATTTAGATTGAAAGTAATTTTGCACGGTAATTTTGTCTAATGCCAACCAATATATATATATATATATATATATATATATATATATATATATATATATATATATATATATATATATATATATATATATATATATATATATATATTATCAAACATATGACCTTAACTTTTTATTTCTAAAAATGGATTCAATGAAATTTACTAGAATGAAAAAGCCCGAAAGAGAAAAATAATATTGGTACATTATTTTTGACAAAATGCATTTATATATAACTATTGTTAAAGTATTTTGCAATGTACCTATTATCAATATTCAGGAATTATCATTGTTGGAATGAAGTCTGGATGCAAAGACCGGATCTTGGTGCTAAAGATGTCAGCGGTTGGCAAGTTATCGATGCAACACCTCAAGAAGAGAGCGGAGGTAGGTCAATCTCATTGCTACACTAATATGTACACTGAACTGCCATTTTTATATTTAATATTTAATGTTTTTGGATAGTCTGTTCTATATATGAAAACCATTAGATCTAAATAATGACTTTCAAGTTGTCCGTAATTTTTTTTTTTTAAAAAAAAAGACTATTGGTGTAAACATATTTTATATGTTCAATAAATCAATATAACATAATAATAATTCAGTATATATAATAATAAATAATACATATGAACAAAAGGTATCCAGAAACAAGTGAATAGCTCGCTTATATAAATCTGTTTCCCACTAGTTAAAAGACTATTAAAATCAACAAACTTCTACTATAAATATTGTTTCAAATCCGTAATTTATTTGCAGAATAGAAAATGCAATTGCATCATTTTGATTACATTCTTTTTTTACTTTGTACCGTAATTTTTTGTATTAATTTTTTTCTGTAAACTAGGTAAATATCAGTGTGGACCTACTTCTGTCAAAGCAATTAAGTCCGGAATGACAGATCTATTGTATGATGGGTATTTTGTATTTGCTGAGGTAAACGGAGATGAAGTTCATTGGCTAGATGATTCTGATGGTAGACGAAGGGTTCTTCATATAGACACAGATAGGTAATTATGTCATTTACTGGACAAGTCAGTTCAGAATTTATTGGGATCATAACTCATTTGAAAATAAAAACACAGATTTTTGCATGTTGGAATTAGTTGATAATCAACGCCATCACGAATACGCATAAAAAGGCTAATTGCACAAGAAACAGGAAACGGGATAAACACATATTAAAAACACTTTTTCTATAGTTAACAACAAAGGAAGCAAAGTAAGAAAAGCAAAACATATTGGGACCACTGGTTATTAAATTTCATTAAATTTTACTTGGTCACTGGGATTAAGGGCAGTATTATGTCCAGTGATTTGGTAAGTAAAACTTATACTTTCATATGATAGCCTTGTTTCACCTTTTGCTTTTTTTTTTAAGTTAGCATATTAACCTATTATGGCATTAATTGACTAAAATCAATATCCATTGTAATACAGGCATCTAAACTTTTTTCTCATACATTGTACATGCCTTCATAAAATGTTCACAATGTTGTAAGAAACTTGTAATAATTTAACACTTTACTTTCAGTATTGGAAAGAAGATAAGCACTAAAAATCCGAAAGTTGATAATAAATACATCGGTGATCCAAGCAGGTGCCGTATGGATATCACTCACGAATATAAAAGTCCAGAAGGTAATTATTCTGTAACAGGAAAATCAACAGGACCAACTATCAAGCCTGGTCCGTTACACCCCCTTTTTTCGACTCGGCTTCTTTGAATCGAAACTACCAAGTTATACCGTAGAATCAACCCACTCGTCGAACTCCCCATGGTCGAAGGAGCCCCCAGTTGTAACAAGAACAGGAAATGCAGCGGCCAAAAAGGGACTCGAACCCGGGACCTTCCAAATACTAGAAGGACGTTTCAGCGACTGAGCTACCTGGCCACCTATCAAGCCCGGTCTGCTACAATACACCAATGAGCTACTAAGTAGATTAGTAACTTTCCACCTTTAAATTCTGTCGACTAGAATTTTAAGGCCAAATTATCCGAATTGGTTCAAGTATAAACGTTCATTCATTGAAGTTTTGAAAGTAGCATTATATTTATTTACAAGATAGAGGGTTAAGAGTAATAGCAAATTGTTTATCATGAACCAGAGGAAACCAACATCATAAACATTTGCCATATCTGAAAACTTTATATGATTCAAAATAATGAAATAATGCTTTAAATTGTGAATGTACATAAAAACAGCATATAAAGTAATCTGTAAGATATTTGATATTTGGTTTACAGTTAAGCCTTCATTTATGTCTACTTATTACTTGAACAAAAATTTTTATCTAGTTTATGTCTTTGATGCACAGGTTCAGAACAAGAGAGAAATGCTGTGTTAAAAGCTACAAGATTTGCACATAAACGAAAACCGTTGGCAAATGAAGGTAGAATTCGCGTAAGTAATAATGTTTTTATTTGCATTGGCGGTTTCCAAGGTTCCAATGTTATGTTTTGGGATTTCTGTTTTTTGACTTCTATTTAATTTGTTTACAATACATTAAACACACAAAATCTCTCTCTCTCTCTCTCTCTCTCTCTCTCTCTCTCTCTCTCTCTCTCTCTCTCTCGCTATTATGGCCTATCAATCGATCGATCGTTAATTAGTTTTATTTGCTCTGTCAATATTACTCGTAAACCCGACCACTTTTAAGTATAAATGGTAAAAACTTGTTTATTAATATTATGTTACAACTTTTCCCGTCTTCGTTAAACAGGATGTAAGATTTAATGGATTTGACATAAAAGATAACCTGTATATTGGAAACGACTTCCAAGTTGGAGGAGTGATGGAAAACACGGGTTCCCAGGCTCGAACTGTAGAAGCTATAATATCATGCTTAGCTTATTCATATGACGGGAGAAAACTGGGAAAAGTAAAAGTTGGCACCTTTGGCGGTCGTCTCAATCCAGGACAAAGTAAGTAGATTTAAAACATTTAGAATATAATAAGAAAGTTGTTTTTGGCCGTTAAATTAATTATTTGTAAAGTAAGGCTGAGATAAAATTAAGTAAAAGCTTACAAAATTAAAAAAAAACATTGATTAAAACTAAAAGTCTTAAATTTTACCTATGCAATTGGTTATCTATGTATGTGATCAATTGAATTTACAATTTTTTTCAAAATAAAATCTATAAAAAGAACATTTAGGAATTATCTTAAATTGTGATTTTTAACCACATTTGAGTTTTCATAAAATATTCCAAAATAAAACTGTTGAAATGTCAAGATGTAAAAGCTTAAACTACTTCATACTATTGTCATATACCATTTTTGAATGTATTTTATGATTCAATTCAAAAATGGTATATGACACTTTAAGGATAATAATATATGGTTAAAATATCTGAAATAAAGAACATTAGGCTCACAAAAATACTCCACCACTCCACTACTCATAACTCTATAGATACACAATGCCAGTCCACATTCAGGAGCTTGATATACCAATGTTTATATTACATATTTATCTTGACTTGTTCCCTGGTTTTATTGCTTTGTTGTATTCTTCTTTGTTACTTTGCTATACCAAAGTAAATGTTATTCAGCTCCATTATGCTTTATAAACAAATGAAAACCCGGAAATATAGTAGACTTTTAATCAATGTTTTGATTTTTCAGAGATACCAGTACGTATGGATGTCAAGGAACATGATTATATCAAAATCATAGACGAACAGGCGAATATGAGGTTTGATGTGTTTCTGAGGGTTACAGAGACTCAACAGGTCGAATCTTATAAGGATAGGTTCCAATTACGTCGCCCACCATTAACTGTAAAGGTAACATTTTACTTAAGTATATTTAAATTACATACAAATTTTACCTTTAAACAAATAAACCGCAGTGCTAGAGGATGACTAGTCTCTTCGATGAATTACTTTTGAAATCATTTTTGCCTGGCGCTCGACATTTAAGTAGAAAGTGTATCGACTGATCCATCTTGTTTCAAAAAAGTGAGACTGTGGAAGCAGAATGATTGTTTGCGGCGTACTAACTTCGTCCGTTGGCTAGTTTGAGTGAAAGCTGGTACGAAATGCACACTTAACACATTCGCACATCTCAAGTTTACACCAATTTGTTCCTAGATTAGTTCTAAGAGATTATTTTTGCTCCCACAAAGATATGAGATCTTTTGACAAAATTATTATGCTTGTATGTTGTTTCGTGCAAAAGATTGTTTTTTATAATATATTTATTTGCATTTTAGGCTAAATCTACAAGTGTATCAGTTGGAAAGCCATTTGAAGTTAATGTTTCCTTTAAAAACACCTTGCCAGATATAGCCCTGTCAAACTGTTATGTTACTATCGAAGGACCGGTCAAAGAATCGGGTAGCACTATGAGTGCCAGGTAAATATGTATATAAACCAAACACAAAAACAGTTGGTCACTAACTTTTACAAGTTCACCCAAAGACTGTCCACTAGATAAACAGAAATGTACAATTTATTACTCTTCTTCTACTGAACAACAAATCATTGACATTATATATATATAATTTCGTAAGAATAATATCTTCGATTAGTTTGGTGAATTAAATTCTGTAGACGGATGAAATAACACAGCACAACACGAAAAAAGAAATTAATTACTGCAAACACATATCAGCATCACTGATAACATTACATCAGACTTTGAACTAGGACTAAACATTATTATAATATTTAGAAAGGGTTGGTCGGATGGTGTTTTGAGTCAAGATTTTATCATGTCCAGATGAAAATTTTAGAAAAGACTGAGAAAACCGGAATACGCGGTTAAAACACGTCTTCTCAAATTATCTAACAAATTCTGTCACTAAGCGGTGTATATTTGATTTGTATAACTTTACTCTCCTTTTTTATTCATTTTGTTTATTTTTTTCAACAATATTTTGTATTTATATTATCAAATCTTTATTTACCTAATAGGAGGATTGCAGAGGGTGAATATTGGCAGGCTGAATTTAGTCTTACACCGCTAAAAATAGGAAAACACCAAACAATCATTATTTCATTTAGCAGTGATAGACTTCAAAACATAACAGCTGATTTGGAAGTTGATGTTTATGCTAACTGATTATGTCCCCTTTTGAGTGTTGCAGAATTTTCATCGCTTGCGGCAAAATTGGAACAAGATGCAAAACATTATTTGTAATATTTTTTTTTGAATCATTTTATTGCAATTGTTTTGTAAAGTAATGGAACATTGGCGCTACATTTTTTGAGAAATAAAAATTGTTTATATGTTGAAAAAAAACAACAGAAAGAAGATATGGCCAAATAACCCATTTTTACCTGGCACGATCGACGGAAATAAATTATCAAAAATTATTTAACATCGAATTATAGATGCTTTAAGGGCTTAATTTTGATATTTTATTTACATGAATTTAGTATATAAATAGTGTGTACAGAAATTAATTAGCTGCCCTGTGATAACACTTCGATAAGCATGTTATAAATCTTTTTCAATGTAGTAGTTAGGTTGTGTATTTTGATAAAAAAAAGTGCATTTTAATGCATTTTTAAAGTGTATTGAACATATGCATACCAATACATACATTTGTTTACTAATCCATTTTCCTAAGCGGAAAGGAAAAATTGTAGCAGTATATCTATATAGATTATTATTTATTGATGAGAAGTGTTTTGTATGTCTGAATTGTAGAAACAATTGAGAGAAAAAGTTTGATGTCACTTAATTAATTTTGTAGTCATATTTTCATCGATTTAACTCTATTCTTAAAACCGATTTTTATCTAAAATGATAACAGAAAATTGTATAAATATTGATAAATTGAAAAGCATGGACTAAAAATAGAAAAAAGTGCCATGAAAACATCAGAAACTACATCGAGAAAAAACCAACCGAATTCGAAAAACTTCATATAGATATATGACTTGTGAAAATATTGTTGTAATTTTTATAATGATATCGCTTCTTCTAAATCTTTAAACATTAAGTTTTTGATTATAATCGTTTATTACTTTTACAAATGAAAAAATACTCCATTTCCAGTTTTATTTTGATATCTATAATATATTTGTTAATATATAATTGCTTTAAATAAATTTTATTATACCAGTCTTCTTATTTTGTATTCTTTTTAAATTGTAATTTTTTTATTTAAGGCAAAACATTGTTCCTGAAATTGTAGAAACTATCGTTGAATTACATAAACTAGACAACAGCCTAAACAACCAAGAACTCATTAAAATTGAAATGAAAAAAGGCATAGAAAAAAATGTTTATAATAAATTGACTAGACAAACGGGGGACATAGCCACTTACGATGAAACAAATGTCGAATAAAGACTAATGGGTTTCGTTCAAGTACTTTTTAGGGAAGGAATTGACCATCCAACTAATAGCATTTGATTATTATTAATATTGATGATTGCCGTTGAACCTTGCATGAACACTTCAATACATGTATACGTTTGCTTAAACCCTGATGATTGGCGTTGAACTGTGCATGAACACTTCAATATACGTTTGCTTAAACCCGGAAGGTTTAACCTGTAAAGATGCATAATGCCATTGTCTCGATACATTCTGTATATCCTGCTTTGCGAGTAGTAGTACAACAAAACTGATTACCACATAAGAATCAGCACTGTGGTGCATAAAAGAATAAGTCAGACTTTATAAATAAAACAGAAATGAACCATAATTCAGTCTAGAATCAAATTACAAAAACTAGACTTTAAGTTGAAGTTCATGTTGTGTTCAAGCACCACTAATAATTGTCTTGAAATGCATATACAACAGTAATGGCACAAATGTTTATTTATCTGTAAAAGCACTGCATCCAATGAGTTTGATCCAATCTCACAACAATTAAAAAATTAATTTTTGCATGCTGTCATTTAAGTCTTGCAAACAGATTTAAAACATAGTGTTTTTTAAACAACGTCTTACGTATAATATAAACGTAATAATTTGATTTCAAATTATTTTAAACACCAAGGCACGGTTACTTAACACAAATGGTATAATTGCTGACGAATTAAAGTTCTCAGAATGTGATTTTTAAAATATAAATTACAAAACCTGAAGAATGATTTAAATGATCTGAAATCTGATTTTAAACAAAAAAGAAACAATCATTTTACAGCAAAGGTACCCTATTTCACTGAGTAATAGAACATCGAGAGCAGTAAATGGTTTCAGACCCCGGCGGGGTCATTAATGAAATTTTTCATTTGAGGTACTGCTTTCTTACATGGTGCTGAACATTTACAGAACAGAGCATCGACTTGTTCACCAGGTGCCAGTCTAATGTGATTAGGGTTGTGGTATAATTATCTGTGACAAACAGACTCTGTGAGCTAGCGCCTTGACAAAAAATTATTGAGTGCGCGAAGTACAAAACAGAACTTGGTATACACTCGCACATTTCACGCAATGATAAACTTATTCTTAAATTAATCTTTAGAGGTTTAAAAACCAACTCTCGTCGCCAAAAGCTAAAATATGTTAATACAACGTTAGATATTACAACCAACCAATCTATGTTACCAGAATACGTGGTGGTTCAAATGACTTCTTAATCGCCGATTGGTTTCATATGTCTCAGCCGCTTCATCAATGCTGTCATTTCCTTTGTCATTATTAACAGGAATAAAATGCCAACATTCACAGAAATGTTACTTTCACATAATAAGCATGCTAAAACAGCACTTATTTGACCAACCGCTGTTTAGTTCTAAAAATATGATCGTGTTTTACATGCATTGCTCAACAGTTGACAAGAATAATGAATTATTCTATGTGATAATTAATTATGATAAAATAAGTTATATTTATAAATTTAATTATCCTTCTTAAGTGTCTGTGAGGTTGATGTTATCAGAATAAATTAAATAACCTCTAAAGATTACAAACAAGTGATAAAGGCCAAAATTATTACATATGTATATACACAAAATTTATGTTTGAATCACTATTTAATTTTAATTAATAAATTATTATAAAATTATGTTTCTGTACTATTATTTTATTACAGTTTAATCCTACAGTAAAACGTCTTTATAGTGCACTTCGATAATTTTGCAATATTTATTATTGTCGGAGTATTTTGAAGTCCCACAGAATATGTCTTACATGTATATTTTTCACACATACGTTTTTCTTTATACGTTTCCCTCCCCTTAACCCAAAACGGTTTATACCGCCAAATATCTGTCTGAGAGTGATGGATCAAGATTTCTCTGTACATGTAATATACAATAAATATTAGCAGTATATTTTTGTTATTGATATTTTGAATTGGTTTAGAGTATTGTCATATACCATTTTTGAATGTACTTGATGGTTAAATTAAAAAATGGTATATGACATTATCTAAGAATTATATTTTTTGTTTTTAAATCAACATTGACACTTAACAATTTAGCTTGACGGGTTGGTTTTTTATAAGCAATAGTGCTGTGTCTAATCTTAAAAAAGTTCTTACCTTCCAGCAGTTTGTACGGAGGCGTTAAGAAAATCTTAAAGCATTAAATTTTGGGATATGTCGAAAAAGAGAGAGAGAGAGAGAGAGAGAGAGAGAGAGAGAGAGAGAGAGAGAGAGAGAGAGAGAGAGAGAGAGGGAAGGGGAGGAAGTGAGGGAGGGAGGGAGAGAGAGGGGAGGTTTAAAAAAGCCGAAAGCAGTTATGTTTGTACTGTACATGTCAAAAGTTATTTTATAACTTATAACCGATCTATTCAAGTAAATAACAAATTAAAAATAAATATACATGTTAATAAATAAATAAATAAAAAGATAGATAAATAAATAAACAGACAAATCAATGAATGAATGAATGAATGAATGAATAAATAAATAAATAAATAAATAAATGATAAACATTATATCAAGATAACTACTCTGGATGGTCACTTCTTATGATACATATATTACTTCTAGTGGTGTTTTAAATTAATAAGCAAGACCCTATCTTACACTTAACCACTGATTGAGAAAAAAGCAAAACCAAACAATTACAACATGACAATGAGAACGCGCACGGAGAATAGGAGCCTTTTTAAAAACTTATTTAAACTTGTTCAGTGATATTTTAAATTCAAGACAAGAGGCAGATATTAAAAATTTAAAAATTGCTGAAATTATACACCAAAATTTAATACAAAAGTAGTATCAAAAGCTGTTTAACAATAAAAATTATACTTAGCCTTACTTACAATTGGCAATTTGCCAATAATTGCTCATTGTGATAGTTGTTGACACTTCAAAATTTTAAATTTTACGATTGTAAGACAAACTTTAAAGAAAAATTGTACTGTGAAGTTTTTTAACACTCTTTTTTATATTTGTTTACGACAAAATCGTCAATGGTAATTTTAAAGAAGATACGAATCTTTCTTATTGACAACCTAAACAAAGGTATTCCATATAATTATAATGGTCCCGTTAATCTGTACATTAAATTAAAGAATATACTTATAAAGCGTATATATAGTGACCTTGTAAGGCTAGAAACGTTATGTGTGCTTGTATATAGCTACCAAAATTCATATGATGAATTGAAATATTGGATATATATTTTTTATAGTTTATTTGAAGATAAGTTCAAAGTTGTTACAATACATGGGATGTTTAAATGACTGTATTTTAGGGATAGAAGGAAAGTGCATTATGTAATGGTAAGTATATATATATATATATACAAGTAACTATGTTGTTATGGTAGGGTTTTAAATGTGCCAGGTATTGATTGCAATTTTCCGTTTTTCTGTTCGTTTAAAATTGCTTATTTTTTAGCATTATAGGTAAAAAGTATACAGGGTGATATTCTGGTGTCATGATTTTTATCAGGATATAACAGCTTATTATTTAATTTGAAAGTTTGAAATAATGGCGTCGTTTAGAACTGTTCTGATTAAATTATACGGTCTACATTCCAAATTAATTATTTTTATTGCTTGCACCTGGCAAGTTTGAAATACCATGAATAAAAAAATGGAATTTAACATTGACATGGAGTCTTATCGATATTTTATTTTAAAAATGACATTGGTTACGACAAAAGCCACATGTTTCATGTTTTTTATGTCTCAATACAAACGGTTTGGCAATTGAAGCAAGTTTTGGTCAAATCCTTCCAATAAAAGGGCAGTTTCAACGCATATCAGTACTTCAATGTTAAAAAAAGAAAAGAAATGTCACTGTTTGCAACATCAGTTACCTCAAAAACACAGTTGAACCTTTTTAATGATCATCTTTTGTTAAAGACAATAAAGTCTATAAAGACCATTGTGAAATGTTTCCTGTGTCAAAAAATTAAAGTTATCTGTCAATAAAGTTTATATAAGTGGCCTTAATCTTTAAAATTTTTATTTTTAAGGTGGTCCAGTCAGTCTACTTATTCATCATATATGATGGTTTGAAAAATTATCCATTGTAGAATTTGAAATATATAAAAGCATTATCTTCTTTTTTCTTGATGATAAAATTGCTTATAGCGATAGCTGTATATTGGTCGTAACCTTCTATTTGCTGTTATATCACTGCATGTTATGTTTAGATGAAGAAAATCGTTTTTGGACCAAATTTTATACCATAAAAATAACACTTGAACTTATTTGTACAAGATAAATTTGACTAAAACAATTGGGTTTGTTCAAATATTAAAACAATACGTTGCAATCGTACAATATCTAGAAATATATTTATTCATTTACACTTTTAATGATCATATATTCACAAATAAGTTCTGAATATCGACTTACTAAGTACATAAAAGTAAGCCGAAAACCTTTTTTAAATAGTTGATTATGATACAATCAATTATTTTATTGATTACCTAGTGTAAAGGTTGTGTTAAAGTAATAGTGTTTTACTTCTCAATCAAGATTCTTTCACTTATTCCGATACAGTCAGTTCTGGGATGGTGGAAGAAACTGGAGTAGCCGAAATACCCACTAACACTCTGTAGGCGAACTGACAAACTCTCTAACACTTGGAAAGCCACTGCGGTAGATCAGTTAGTAGAGTGCTCGCTCCGTTAGTGGAAGGTCGTGGGTTCGAGCCCCGGCCGGGTCGGACCCAAGACTTGAAAGTGGGTAGTGACTGTTCTTTCGCCAAGCAATCGGCATTACGAAATGGAAGTCAAGGTTCTTTCGGACGGGAACTTAAAATAAACGAGGTCCTGTGTCATGGCAGGCATGGCACGATAAAGAACCTTGCTGTATAATGCCATCAGCGCAACGCACAGGCAAAATTTCTGCACTTTCGCCTATAGCTGGCGACGTCTCGATATAAGTGAAATGATCTTGACTGGAACGTCAAACACCATCACTCAAATCAACTCAACTCTCTAACACTTGGATCTCACAAGTGGGATCTAAACCTACGCGGTGAAGAACGCTATGATCCGTAAGCACTCGCTTTAGACCATTTTGCAATCTCTATATTCAAAAAGAAAACTGTTTTATTTAGACAAAACTGTCAATCCAGAATTACTTCGGTTCAGAAAGGTTTCATTGTAGTTCATGTTTTATGTTGACAATATACAGGCTTTATTTTCTGTTGCCGTTGTACTAATTATTACCATCGACACAGATCCTTTGTGTACCCTTACAAAATTTGTAAATATTTTCCCGTGAGATTAGTTTAGCATTCACCACTTTATTTTTTTTAAATTACACACAATAACCAAGATAAGACACAGCGCAATTACTGTTACAAATATATAAATGCATTTGGTATCAAACTTTCAGTGCAGAAAGTTATTGCACACAATTTAAATATGCTTCGACTTTTAGTTTTATAAAATAAACATTTATATACTAGTATTCTTAATATACCTATAAATTTAAAAAAAGTATAATCTTACTTTGATTGGATCAGATAAATGGTGTTTTACGCCATGTCATGAACTTTTTTACTTATATTGAAGCGTTCAGTTTATAAATAATAGAAAAAACCAGCCAGGAAAAAAACCAACGACGATCGACAAACAAAACGACAAATTTCTCACAATCAGATCTGTGGATATTGGCGGTTTATGGTACTGTGCTATTTAAACGCTTCTCAGTTTGAGTAGCTGAGCACGAAAACATAATAAAAATGTATGAGCACAATTAAGGAAAAACCAAGACGTTAAAAATCCCTGTATATAACTAATTAAAAAATATTAAATTTCTTAATCAATAAGTCAGAAACGAAAAAAGAAAAAAGAATAAAGTTAATATGCGTGTAATTACATAATGTTTATTAAAAGATATTAAATTTAAGTTTTTTTTTACGTCTTTGTAAAGCTATTAAAGACAACAAAAATATTATTATTACGTTCTAGCATTAAAGTCGCGGATTTAAATTGACATTTAATACATTGCTGGTATTTAATTTATATCTTAAATATTATTCTAAATATACCCCCATAGTGCCAATTATTTAACACATTTTTCCACATGACTTAATCATTTCTTTAAAGATATTAACCTTTTTAACAAGCAGATTACTCATGGTTTCCATTTAGCGATACATTTGTAGGCCATTTGCAATGTATTTCAAAGTTATCTTAAAACACTATTAGAAGGTTCAGTAAAATGTTTTTGACCAAGAAAACCACTTAATTTTAATGCGCCTACTGACAACTTTTCTTTTTTAAAAAAAAACTTGCCCAAGTGGGATCTGAACTTATTAGGAGAAAAGTTCAATAATCTGTTAGTCGACGCTTAAGAACATTTTATTTTGCCTCCGTTTTATAATGGTAGAAAAATTTAAGTTTTATTTCTCGTTCTGTCCGTTGGCTATCTTTTATTTAATGACTACTTCTTTCAAAAAACACTATGTATAGTTGTTTTAATTTGTCGCTTATAATCCTGGGGGCATGTTTATGAAAGTGTCCTAGGACTAAGATATATCTTATGATGGTCTTACGATATATCTTAGTCTCAAGTCATGTTTACAACGGTATCTCAATTTGCGACATATTTTAAAATCTATTCCTAAATTTACGACAGAGAATTAGATGTCTAAAGACAATCTTAAGATAATCGTTAAATATTTTTGACATGGCTCATTATCAACTTTGTTATAATTAAATGCATCGGTTTCATTCATTTTTGTAACGTTTAATTTGTCATATATACTTTATAAGTTGAGTTCATGTGCATTTAAATTTTACATTTTATGCGTATTTTTAGATATGCATATTACGTATCATATCATCAGAATTCCTTTTAATCTCAACAATATAACAAACCTTAATGTTTATGTAATGATAAAAGGGGAATTAGATCCTTTGATAGAAATGCAAATTGATAACTAGACAGGATTTAATAACTGTATAAGGACTGCATACAAACGTTATTGGTCTTGATGCATTTTTCAAAACGATTGATTCTCCTTAAGCAGTTTAATTAATATTTAAATTTCGAAATACATGTACATATTTAAGCTACATCTACTGTTATTACTTTAAATTTGATAGTGTCTCTTTGTTTCACTTTTGTTCATAATTGTGTAATCATGTCTCTGTTTCAAATAATTTAAAACATGCAGAATTCAAAATAATGCACATGACAGGGGCATGAGTATATTCAGGTATGAAAATATCACACTTACTATTTAGGGATGATGAGGTTTGATTTGTAGATTTGGTCATCGTTTTGTCATGTGCTACTTTTGAATTGTATTATTTTATAAAAATGTCAGTTTCATCTTCCTCATGAATTGCGGCATCTGTTCCGCCTTCTAAACCTTCAATAACAGGATCGTCTATAATACCCACAACTTTATCCTCAAATGAAGAAATTTGTTCTGAAAGTGGACCACCACCGCCCTTCTTGCGCCCCGTCTATTTAACGAAACTTTCTTTATGTTTGAACTCGCATAAGCTGTCCATTTCTTGCAATTTTTTTTAAAACCCTTATTTATTCAACTTCAGCAATTAAAGTTGAATCTCAGTCTCTGAAAAATTTGGATTTCTTTTCCTACTCATTTTCTAACCGTGAAATTCACGCAAGCTAAACGAACTCTTATATACTATTGGGTGTTCAAAGTACGATTTTACCCTTTAACCCGGGACTGGTCGAACTAGTATTTACATCTTGTTTTTAAAATATGTAACAAAAAAAAAAGAAATTAAAAGTTAAAAATTAAAAATAAATAAATAAATAAATATAATAATACAAATTCTGAGAATATATATCAAGCATTTCTGATATATATTATTTTTTCTTAAGATTATGTTAAGACAATGTTACGATGTCTTTACTAAGATAAACCTAAGATACTTTTGATTTACAACATATGACATGTCATAAGATTATCTTATGTCGGTCGTAAGATATGTCCTAGGACATATCTTATAATATATCTTAGGATAGTTTCATAAACCTGCCCCCTGCTAAATATGAATGGCTATGTTGGTCTAGTTGTTGATTTGAACGCATTAATTTCATATTTATTTTCTGGATGATTCTAAATCAAACTCGGAAGTTGTTGACTATCTTGGTTAACATTATTAGTTGTGATCCTGCACTAGCAAACGTCTTATTTAAGTATTTGTATATTCATATAGATTCCTTGTGATGTGTCCTTTTATTTGCCACGAAAAACTTAGGCCTTTCAAATATTTTCATATAAATATTTTCTTTTTGTAAGAAAATATATTTTGTACTTAACATTAGCATTTTTCATCACTGTGAATTATTCTCTATTTCAGATAATTATTGGCCAATGTTCTAAAACAACGGAACCATGCCTCAGGTATGTAACACGCTAAAATCTGCCGATTAGATGAGTAAATTTGCAGTAATCGTTTCTTCACACCCTAGTCAAGATATTTTAACTTTAATCGAGACAATCAGTTCTTAAAGGTGGAGGAAACTAGAATATCCGGAGAAAACAATAGACTTTAGGCAAGCAAACTGACAAACTTTCTCACAGTATGACAGGCCAGATGAGAATTCGAACCTACGCAGTGAGAATGGCTGTCACCCGTAAGTGCGTTCTTTAGATCACACAACCAAAGAGGGTCAAGCTGAATAGATGAAGTACATTTATCATTGTATTAAGATTTGTAGTAAAGTTGATCCGTTATGCTCGAAAACGTAAACGGTAATATCTGTTTACAAACATCATTGATTTTAGCAATATTATAAATGTTATTTATAAAATAAGTTGCTCTCTCTCTCTCTCTCTCTCTCTCTCTCTCTCTCTCTCTCTCTCTCTCTCTCTCTCTCTCTCTTGGCACTGAATTGTTTGTTTATTATCCTAATAAAAAGTGAGAAAATACCAAGTTGTTTAAATGTATTTATATATGAAATTCACTTTTTACACCTTTCAGCGACAGTCTCCGAGGAGAGGACCTACGCAGGTACAGTCTCCAAAGCGTGGTCAAACAGAAGTACCTTTTCAACCTCGACGCGTTCACAATCCATTTAGAATCATCAGAGGAACAGATTCTTTGGAGAAGATCGACAAATTACTAGCATCAACACCATCTTCACCATCAAAGACATTACCACCAATAAGATTTTCTTCACCAAACCGTGTATACCTACACCATTTACAGCCGTCATGGGAACGTCAGTATTTTTCAGATAGGATAGAGAATCCGTATTTACACAGTACTGTAAGTCAAACTTTCTTTATATTCACTTTTCTTGGTATTAAAATACATCAAAGTATGTATTACAAGCGTTACAAACTCCTTCAGTATTGGGTGGACTTCTGCCATGTTTTAAACCAAAGGTCATATTATTTTTCCGCTCTTGTAACTTTCATGAAAACAGTGACAAACTATTCGAAATTGTATGTTTTAGATTTTTTATAAAGCGACTAGAAGTACGATTTTAAATGATAGGATCAATATTAAATAGTTGCTTTTCCTAGTAAACCAACAAAGCAATATGTCCACGCTATATGTCACATACGTGCCAGAATCACCTTAAATACTATCCTTGGATTAGTTTTCACATTGTAGTTTCCTCTTTTGAAGTAATATGTGTTAAAAGTAAAATGTTTAGATACTTTCTAACAAAACAATGTAGTTTATAATTAATAAGAGAGTAATCGTCAGAGTAGTAAAACGGTAGAACACAAATTAACCAATCAAAACGATAGAAGACAAGCCAATTAAAATGGTACAACACAAGTAGTCCAATAAAAACAATCATGTTAAACATTTTAGTCATCATTTGATTATATAGTATCCGGTGAAGTGGTAAAAAACACTACTGAATAAAAGTACCCTAACCATTTAGGGATTCTAGGTGATCAAGTGGTTCGATTCAATGGTGATAAAGGTGGTCAAGTGGTATAATACGTCAACTTAAGGATCACAGCGCATCTTACCGCCCAGGTTCTTATCTAATACGGGAAGATGACAGTGTATGACGGTTTAACGGTTTAGTTTTACTGGTCATTCCGATTTCCAACAACAATCTAGAACTGAAGGCCTCAAAATACTAAACCATACTGGTGCATCAAACATAATTGCTTCGCCCTATCCATGACTTTCTATTTTGTCTTTGAACAGAGTGTCTTCAAAACATACAAAACATTTTTTGTATTTTTCTTTATCAGCTATTAAGAGAATCGCTTGCTGACAGAGCTTGGTCAGATCCCATTGTTGCAGTTGAAGATGCTTGGAACGCTAGACCGGACGGAGAGTACTGTAAGTAGCTTGAGAGTTATGTTTACTCAATACTTTTGAGAAGGGGCTTATGTTAAAGATTTCAGATCGGGTTAAATAACTTTGGTAATAACAGTTTATAAGACCTCGGCATATTTACCTAATGCTCACTCAAATTATTTACTTAGGAGTTGAGTTGAGTAGAGTAATGGTGTTTAACGTCCCAGTCAAGAATAATTCACTTATATCGAGACGTCGCCAGCTATAGGCGAAAGTGCAGAAATTTTGCCTGTGCGTTGCGCTGATGGCATTATACAGCAGGGTTCTTTATCGTGCCAGCCCTACCGTTACACGGGACCTCGTTTATTTTAAGTTCCCATCAGAAAGAACTGACTTTCATTTCATAATGCCGCGTGCTACTACCTTCCTTTTAAATTTTGGGTCAGACCCGGTCGGGGTTCGAACCCAACGACCTCCCACTTACGGAGCGAGCACTCTACTAACTGAGCTACTGCAGTGGTCACGTACTTAGAAACCAGTCCCACACAGAAAATTTTGTTAAATTTTGTTTTGTAAAAATAGATCCTATGGGATAGTTTCGTTTACATTATTTTTGTGGTATTGACTAACGGACAAAAGTGCCAACATTTAACACACATAAAAATGAGTGAATTTACAGTGAAACATAATTAATGAACAACATAGAAATGAGACTCAAATACAAATTGGAATTTGAGTCTAAAGGCATATAGTGATTGTATACATTGAGTTCTAAATAGTAACAGGGTAAGGGTTTTATCGGCATTATCTTCTCTGATGTTTTTCACAGATCAAGACACATCATCCTATAGACTACAGCTTCAGATTATCCAGCTTGATCTTCTTTGTGCAGAGAATGCCGCTATTCATCATACTTCCAAGTACGATCAAATCAGTCAAGGAAAGCTGGTAGTCCGGAGAGGCCAACGTTTTGATATATATATTAAGTGCAACAGAGATCTCAACTTAAACTTGGATAAAATACGATTGACCTTTGAAACAGGTTAATAATTAGTTTTGATTTAACTGATTTTCTGCATTTTTAATTGTATGAAAAATTCAGGAAATATGACGTTTTAAAACATGTCCATTAGTTTAATATTATGTTTATTTATTTATTTATTTATTTACCATTTGTTTTTTCTTACCATTTTCAAGTAAGACCTACATTCTAATAGTTAAACCCGAACAGTAAACTTTCCGAACAACAACAAAACTTCGTTCTTATGCAACATGATAACTTTGTTACTTCCCTTAAACATGATTACTCTGTTTCTTCCCTTGAATATGGTTACTTTTTACTTCCCTTGAACATGATTTTTTTGTTGCTTCCCTTGAACATGATTTTTTTGTTACTTCTCTTGAACATGATTTCTTTGTTGCTTCCTTTGAAAATCAGTTTTTTATGTCTGTAAATCTATTGCTTTGATTTTTAGAAGTCTCACTTGCTTTATTAGAAAAACCCGTCATAACTCCAAAATCTGATAAAATAAAATGTGGTGAAAAATTGATGGTTTCTTACAAACGATTAGCAAAATGGCTTTGCCTAATAAAAGAGTTTCAGAAATTAAGAGTTTATAGTTTTTCATCAGACCCATAAATTTATGCGATTTTTTTTAGGTAAATATATTACGAATTGTTAGTTTTTAATAATTGTTTTAATATGAACACAATTACAGTACAGGCCTGTCGAAAGTTAAACACTGAGCTGACGAAAAGGAGCCGAGACTCGGCTGCCGAGGGGCCGAGCTGTGGACAGCTAGTGGCCGAAAAGTTGTCAACTCTCGGCCCCTCGGCAACTGGAACTGTCCACAGCTCGGCCACTCGGTAGCCGAGTCTCGGCAACTCATTCGGCTCCTCGTCACTTTGAACTGTCCACGACTCGGCAGTTCATTTGGCCTCTCAGTAGCCGAGTCTCGGCCACTAGCGAGTGGTCCAACAATTAAAATCTGAGAGATTAATGTTTAACTGCATATTTAAAATAATAAAATATATCAATCGGTAATGATAAAGACTTTAAAGAATAACAATAATAAAATTTTTTAAAAATAATGATTATAAAACAAAACAAATGAAATTTTATTTTATTTTATTTTAATAATGAAATGAAATGAAATTAAATTAAATTAAATTAAATTAAATTAAATTAAATTAAATTAAATTAAATTAAATTAAATTAAATTAAATTAAATAAATAAAATAAAATAAAATAAAATAAGATAAAATAAAATAAATAAAATAAAATAAAATAAAATAAAATAAAATAAAATAAATAAAATAAAATATACTGATGGTGGAAAAGATACATATGTGATTTTTTTCAGCAATTTACATCTGAGAGAGATTAATTTATATTATAATAATAAAAATAATAATAATAATAATAATAATAATAATAATAATAATAAAATATATTATCAGTTAATGATAAGGAATATATGTGCAAATCAAATAAATTAAATAATAATAATAATAATAATAATAAATTTAAAAAATAATAAGAATAGAATTAATAATAAATAAATAAATCAATAAATGAATAGATAAATAAATAAATAAAAAACAATAATAAAAAATAAATAAATAAATACCATTAAATGTATGGACGACGGAAAAATAGATATGTGAATTTTTTTCCCCAGAATTGCATAAATCTTTTATATTCCATTATGAAACGGGATTTTAAAAACAAAAAACTGGACTTCTGCCATCGCTGTTCTAATTTAGTCATTAAATGTACCTATACAGGTAAACATTAGGTGTCATAATCCTTATCTGTTAATCCCCTGTCATCATCAAATACCTGACTTCAATATACGTCGTTTTATTTAGATTTATTTAGACACATTGTCTCCGAGATCGGCCAGACTCCATCACCTGTCATCAAACTTTTGATTAAGAAGAAAGTCGTCTAAAACACTGCAGGAACTTGTTCACTAACACTGTTGATATATAAATATTATCTTCTCCACTAATTTTCCTACTCATCTCTCTTTGACTTACTCCAGAGTTAGATAATCTCACAATTTTCTCTCTAAAATATTGCGATATACGCGTAACTGCAGGCATGTTTAATGAACTGATGTTTTCTAGATAACGATCAAGGGCCGAAAAAGTGCCGAGGAGCCGAGCGGCCGAAAAGGTGCCGAGCAGCCGAATAAGTGCCGAGCAGTCAAAAAGTGGCCGAAAAACAGCCGAGCGATGGACAGTAGCTGCCGAAAAGGTGCCGAGCTATTGATTACTATTGGCCGAGACATAACTGCCGAGGGGCCGAGACGAGCTGCCGAGTCGGCACTAATTCGGCACTAAAGTGTTTAACTTTCGACAGGCCTGTACTGTAGTTTGTTTGTTTGGTCAATGTTCCTGATTTTTTGTCTTGTTTTGTTGTTTATATCACTATTATGTGTTCTTTATTATGTTGGTGGCTGTTGTGTTCTGTTTTTAGTTAAACAGTACGTGTAATCGTTTTTGTCATTATTATTATTTGTATTATATAAATATGTTAATTTTAATGCTAAAAAATAAGCAGCATTTCCGTGAAATTTTTTTAAAACGGCTCAAAGTATTACTGTGTTTGTCTAAAACTGTTTCAGAACATTTTCAAATAACAAGTCTTTTTTTCATTCAGGAAATCAACCGTCTATTCAAAATGGAACATATGTTGAATTTTATCTAAATCAAGAGGCTAAAGGTCCGTGGCATGCAAATATAGCAAAAAAACTTTCATTTAACGAATATGTGATAGGAATAACAGTGCCGCCATTTTGTATACCTTCCGGTTGGAAATTGACAATCAAAAATACGACTTTGTCTAACGGAAGAGAAAAGACGGAAGTGTTAGATAAAGCAGGACCTATTTATATTATATTTAATCCATGGTGCAAAGATGACGATGTCTATTTTCCTGATGGCAATTTATTAGAGGAATATGTAGAAAATGATAGTGGTGCAATATTTATAGGAAATTATAAACAAATAGGGGCAAAACCATGGTTCTTTGGCCAGGTAAGAATTATGATGTTCTATTTAACTTATTTCAACCAAAATTTTAAATACACGACTATGTAAAATCAGAATAAGTAAAACAAAATCGGTTTCAGATTGCAAGATGTCTTCATCTTCCTTTTTTTTCTTTTTTAAATCTAAATATTATTGCATCGTTTTTATTTACCATTTTATCATGCAATCAAATTTATCAAAAAATTTAAATAGAAATTTTACGAATGTAAAAGGGCAATTTTTAGAGTATATCTGATAATATGTCATGGTATCGAAGCTAATTTTTGTGTAAGCTCGTAAAACTCTCACTATAATGACAAGTATCGTGTATTTGCAACACAATTAACATAATGTATTTTCTTGTCTAGTTTGAAGATGGGATACTGGAGGCATCCCTTTACTGTCTACACAAATCGTTTGGTTTTAATTTCGGAACCGAAATGGGTAATCCAGTGACAGTTTCAAAAGCATTGTCTGAAACAGTAAGTAGATTGTGATTTGTTACCTGATTTCAATTTTAAGTCATGTTAATGATAGGGATGACGTGATAACAATTTTATTTGTTGCATTACAAAGCTAATCAGTAATACTATGAACACTGATTTTGCACACCAAAAGGACGTCTACTATTACCCCACTGATTTTGTATATCCAAGGACGTCTTCTATTACCCCACTGATTTTGCACACCCAAGAGACATCTTCTAATACCCCCACTGATTTCGCACACCTAAGGGAGCCTACAAATACCCCAATAATTTTGTACACTCAATGACGTCTACTTTTACCTCACTGATTCGTCACACCTAAGAGGCATTTATTACCCAACAGATTTTGCGTTCCCAAAATACTATTACCCCACTGATTTGGCACCCCTACGGGACATCTATTATCCCACTGATTTTGCACACCCAAATACGTCTACTATTATATCCACTGATTTTGTACACCTAAGTGACGTCTACTATAGCCCTACTAATTTTGCACATCCAAGGACGTCTTAATTACCTTACTGATTTTGCACACCTAAGAAGCGCCTTCTATCACTTCACTGATTTTCACAGCCAAGGGACGTCTACTTTTACCCCACTGATTTTGCACACCTAAGGGAAATCTACTATTACCCCATTGATTTTGCACACCTAAGGGACGTCTACTTTTACTCCACATATTTTGCACACCCAAGGACGCCTACTTTTACCCCACTGATTTTGCACATTCAAGAGATTTTTACTATTACCCAACTGATTTTGCACACCTAAGGGACGTCAACAAATAACCCTACTATGCAATGTGAGCACTGACGATTAAGTTACAAACGCACAATCTTATTATGAGCTTGGTTAAGCATTGCATTTATCTTTGTTTCTTTCTAAAAGCACTATTCATTTATATAAAAAAATTTAAAAAAAATTTAATTAAATCTTTTTATATATTCTAGATTAGTTCTCAAGATGAGAAAGGTATACTTGCAGCAAGCTGGACGTCTAACCATTATAACGGAGTATCGCCATTGAGATGGGTCGGAAGTGTTGGTATTTTAAAAGAATTCATGAACACAAAACGACCTGTAAAGTTTGCTCAGTGTTTTGTGTTTGCTGGAGTCTTTACCACAAGTAAGTTCTAATTCAAACATATTTGTTTTCTCTTGCTACAATAACACGGACTTTTGCGATGATTAGTGACAGGTGTGTTTGATCGTGTTAGCGTGTTTCTCGAATCGTCTTCTGTTTAGGCCTATTCCACATATTATTGTAATGTCCATTATTTTAAATTTTCTTTTTTTTTCTTCTCCTTTTACAGAAGACCCTTTTTCTCAACTGAAGTGTTACAACATTCGTTCTCTGTAATATGTGCTTAAAATATGTTGTAGATATATAATAAAAGTGTAAAAAGACAATTTTACACATGTTGTTCTGCGTAAACCATTTTCTACGATACATTAATGATGATCAAATAGTGTAACCTCAAGAATACTAAGATAGACTAACCTGAAATGACCGTTTCTCATATTCCAGATGCACTTTCTGTAAATGCTAAAAACACGATTTTTATGAAGACAATAAGCTATGTAATGGCTATACAATTTTTGGAATACCGTTGTTCTCCTTTTTGCGACACTGCAAATGTTAGTGTTGTCCTTGGTAAAGGCACGTCACATAGTTAAAATGTCATTATCGCGTTATATTCAACGTTATTATTGTTGTTGTTGTTATTATTATTATTATTATTACATGAATTATTATTATTATTATTATTACATGGATGATTATGATGATGATTATTATTTTATGGATTATTATATTATTATTATTATTATTATTATTACAGTTTGTCGATCACTCGGTATTCCATGTCGGTGTGTTACAAACTTCTCATCAGCACGTAACACTAACGGTTTGTGTAAGGTTGATGTTTATTGGGATTATCAACACATGAAAAGGTTAGAAGCAGTTAAAGACACTGTATGGTAAGTAAGATATACAAGACATCAACTGAGAAAATGGTTCCTGTAAACAGTTATAGTTTACAATTGCTATAAACATTTTTTCCGCAGGATAATTTCGTTATACGTCCGTAAAACAAAACATCGTTTATAATTCTATTTTTTTAATTGCGTCGTTTTTGCAGCTGAACACATTGTACTTTGCAATAAATGTAGCTACAAATAGCACAAAATTAAAAAAAAAACACAAAACATCTTCATAAACACCATCGGGGCAACTGATGTACAAATGTTTGTTTATGACAACAACCAGTGTCATGACACATAACCAATGCCAAATATATGACCAAAAACAATATTCACCATTCCTGACTAAATTGTGAAAAACTAGTCATTTTTTTTCAAGATAATTGCCTTTTATATTTAATCAAAAACAGCAATCATACTCGAATCAATCAGTTATAGCTAGGAAGCCTTTGGACGAAAAAAACATCAGCATTAAGAATATCAAAAACGTTTAAAACGTAAGAAAAAATTATAACTTGTTGTATTATTTCTTTCTGTCTGTAGGAGCTTTCATGTTTGGAACGACGTCTGGTTGCGGAGAGATAGTGATTTAGCGCCAAATTTTAGTGGTTGGCAAGTAATTGATTCTACCCCACAGGAACAGGGGATAGGTATTTATTTTGTTTTCTTGAACTTTACTTTAATAGTGTTTTTTTAAAATTAAAATTAAATTCAAAATGACTTGTAAGACAACGATTAACAAAAACAGGACAAAACATGCAAAAAGTACATAGGAATGCAATTTGAATTACAATAGTAATTTTAGTAATCATCTGAATAAATAGATAAATAAATAAAATCCTTGCTATTACCTTGGATACATTTGTTGTATATGTAGAAGGATATTTTTTATGACAAAAGTTATTTTTCTAAATTAGTACATGTATTAAAAGTCCTTTGTGTGATAAAATTCTATTCATTCGAAAAAATAAGTCATTAAGTCAAAGTGTTCACAAAGATTACTGATTGAGGATTTTTGTTGATTTAAGGTGTCGATTTCATTTTTATATATATAGATTCCATGCCTATGGGCCCAACGTCACTTGTCGCATTACGAAATGGAAATTGCACGATTAAACATGATACAGAAAAGCTCTTTGCGGAAATAAATGCAGACAGAATAAACTATAGCAATATAGGAAATGGCGGGAAATGGCAAGGTGCAATATACAGAACGAGAAGTGTAAGTTTCTTAAATAATATTATGCTGTTTTTAGAATATCTATATGTAAAATACAAGTTATTATGTTGACAAATGGTAAGACATAAAATCAAGATGGATTTTAAAATATGAAGAAAGTTAACACTTAAAAAAATTGTTCATGCTTCCTATTGATTTCAGAATAGTACCATTGGTTAAAATACTTCTACTTTAAAGTTGTAGATCGATGAAACGTTAAAAATAACTTTTTTTTTACATAAACCAACAAAATAAGAATTTAAGTTTTTTGTATTTTACAGTATTGGTAAAGCAATAAGTACAAAAGTTCCTGATGGTAAGGCATGTAACTCGGACATGTTGGACATAGAAAGCTTAAGATTTGACATTACAAGTCAATATAAATATGAAGATGGTAAGTTTCTTGATTTATTTGAATATGCTTATCATAAGTAAAAGTCATTGCAATTAATTTAAACATTTTTTTGTTAAAAGTTATATAATAATAAAATAAAATGTAAGACTTTTATACTTCTATATTCAAATTGAACTTAATTTTAGGGCCTCGGTGTCCTAGTGGTCTGATTACTGCCTTACTAAATACAGCGCCTTTCACGGTCTAAATATCAATCTTAGAGGATTTGTCAGTTAGCTTTAAGTTTCGTAGCACAACGATTTTCTCCATCAGCGATAACTGATTGTCTGCATTTGTGATATTGTTTTACATAGGATACAATTACTTTAATCTACCCAACTAAGTTTCGATTCTGATAGGTTCTGAAACTTCAATTTTAGCCTATCTCTAGTTTTACTTAATAGACTGTCTCTTGAGACAGAATGATGCAGTTATATATTAAAGTCTGCTGTAAATACAGAAAACAATGTTTTAAGATTAATTTTACTTTTATTTGATGCTAAATATTTAGTTTGATGATTTTAAATTTATAAGTAGCCATAACATTTTGAACAGTAACAACTTTGTTTAAGGATCACAGATTTTCTGCTTTATGTTTTAAATATCATGCTGTTTTATTTATAGTACAACTGAAAACTGTCTAGTCAACACTAAAGTTAATGATACAATGATGATAACACAGGTGTATCAAACACCGATAATAACACAGGTGTATCAAACACCGATAATAACATAGGTGTATCAAACACTGATAATAACACAGGTGCATCAAACACCGATAATAACATAGGTGTATCAAACACCGATAATAACATAGGTGCATCAAACACCGATAATAACATAGGTGTATCAAACACCGATAATAACATAGGTGCATCAAACACCGATAATAACACAGGTGTATCAAACACCGATAATAACACAGGTGTATCCAACACCGATAATAACACAGGTGTATGAAACACAGGTGTATGAAACACCGATAATAACACAGATGTATGAAACACCGATAATAACACAGGTGTATCAAACACCGATGATAACATAGGTGTATCAATATCAGAAATGTAAAATATTTGCAACTGAACGTTTCTTATCATTTTCAGAATCATTGCGTGACAGAATAGCTAATTTGCGGGAAATTCGAAATAAATATAAACCAAACTATTTCACATCTCAGGGAAATGAGGTAAGATTCTTCCAAGAAAGAACTCTTTTGTAATTTTTAACTTGTCGGTTCGTGACATCGGTTTTTAACCGAGTTTGATCGTAATTTATTACTGCATATTGATGTGTTATTTTATCTTATTATACCTCATGTAATTTTCAAGTAATTTGATTGGATAACTAACTATTTGAAAATAAAATAATATCACCCTTAGATTTACTAAGAACAAAGAATGGCGCGCGTGCTTCAGGGTAACATTAGTTGAGGAGTTATGGTAACGGGTAATATTACAAAAAATATCACATGCGCAAAAGGAATCCTAAATCACACAATCGAACCCATTTCGATCACTAGCACCTAATTGTTTGATGGATACAAACTTTTATTAATATACATTTTATTCATATGCAAGCGTTTCCTTGATCAAGACTACCTGTCATCAGACGACAGACGACAACCGTCGATTGGTACAGTAATCATTTTTTTAGTAAAAGAGAATCGCAGTTTAAGAGAATATCTGGAGAAAGACATTTGGCATAATAAAATAAATATAACGTTCATAAGAGGGTGATATTGCATATTTTCACCCTCTTATGAATGTTATATTTATATAATGTTCAACACATTTACATCGCTCCAGTGAACCTAGCTGATCAAATTACGAACTCTAGCAGAAATGTTGGAATGATGATCTTAAATGGACTGGCATCATATTTTAAGGGAAGTCTTGCATGCTTATTAGCCTTACTAAACTGAAATAAGCATAATTTATTAATTTAATAACATTAATCTCATCTTGAGAACATTTTGTTATCTTTAATAATTGATAAGTTTCAATGAAGATCCATGACGTTCTTCTTTTCGACAAAAAAAAAAAAAAAAAACAAACAAACTATCATACGGTTTTTATTGTTATAGTGATAAACGCCATTCACTTAGTAAAAAGTAATCAAGATAACTTATCTAGCTTTAACTTAACTCAGAGATTAATGATAGAAACCTATCAATTAAAATGATTATCTATTATTTAGGATGTAGTGTTTGAAGGGTTTATGGATGCAGATTTTATTATGATAGGAAGTAACTTTGATGTAAGCGGACTGTTAAAGAATACTAGTCACAGGAGTAGAACCGTAGAGGGAAAATTAGTTTGTGAAACTGTGACTTATATGGGGAAGCGTGTTAATGTTATTAAAAGTCAAGGATTCAGGGCGTTGATTAAACCCAAGCAAGGTAATATCCTTATCATTGTATCAAATGTATCATTGTTATATACCCTCAATAGATTTAGATTAATCTGCAAGAACACGTTTTAGTTTTGCAAGGCAAATTTGTATATTTTGTCCGTTTTCGATTTTCTTTTTTGACATGTATGAAAATTGCGTCTATAATTTCTACTTCATTCACCTAAAAGGGTTGTATTGGTTGTATTTTTCACTTTGTTTCATACAACCAGTGTTAAAGCATAAAATTAAAACGTTTTTCAGTCATTAAAAAGCATAAAAACTTGTGGCTACATTTTGTTTAATACCGATAAATTTGGATTGCAATATGGCATTCAAATGTTTAGCCTTGGTGCTTAGTAATCAAATACAAGAACCCCTTGGCTTCAATATTTGAAAAACGTAAAACGTTAAACGTCTTCGTATATGAATTTCTCATAATGACATCGCAAAATTGGTTTGGAAGTAATAAATCTATGTTTAACAACATGTTTATGCAAAATACATGCTTTATTCTATAAAGAATGTCAGATTTCGATGGAAGTTGAATGGCCAGATTACTGCACTAAACTAACCGAGCACGCAAGCATGAAAATATCAATTTTAATGCGAGTTATTGAGACTGGACAAAACCAGGCTTGGCAAGATGATTTCAGATTAAGAAAGCCAAATTTGAATATAGAGGTTTGTTAAAATTAATCTTAAATATACAACCAATGCTTTTTGCTGCTTTGACTATAGTAATTAAAGCTTCAGTTTTGAAATGGTCCATCGGTTTAAAGAAAACAATTTCAAAATATTCAATATTTCTATGATCAATATTTTAAAAAAAAAGTGTGATGACACTTTCAATAGTTTAAAAACCTATATTCGAAGAGTAAATTTTGGGCATGCTCTTCGGATAGATTATTTGGTAATTTGTTTTATTTTTGTTATTTTTGTATTATTTAGGGTCAATCTTTTGCAATTCTCTAATCTATCTCTTACACTTATACTGTTGCACTACGCCTATGTTTTACTTATAAGTATCTATATCACATTCTTTGCATTGCTGTACCTTTCTTTATAATGGCCTTATCCAATAGATTTATTGATCTTTTTCAATCAAAAAATTTCACAGTTTCACTTCTTTTATAATGCGCTTATGTGTGTTACAGTAAGCTGTTTTTCAAAATTAAATAGTCTTACACCTGAAAATGCTAAATTTACAAAAATCTATGGAAAACATTTAGATTATTATAAAAATGATAGGTTGATAAGTTGTTTGTATGCGTTACATAGCCATGCTTTGTCGATGCAGAAACATCATACAATGGTAATATTTCTTTTTGTAGGTCTTGTTGAAAAACATTGTATCTGGAAAACCAATCGAATGTCGATTCTTCTTTCGAAACCCACTTACGGACACATATCTACGTCATTGTACACTTACATTGGATGGACCAGGATTAAGGGAAGGACATAAAGTAATTGAAGCCGGGTAAGTTATATTTTGTCCCTTTTGTAATTAATGTGAATATTTGATCCAACCAAATATTTCAGTCTGTTATTCCAGTAAAGAATTTTTTCGTGTTTTGTTTTGCTTTTAATTAGCGATTGGCATCTTTAGTCAAATACGTATTCTGTTGTGTATAGCATTATTAATACAAAGGCACATTTACAAGTACTTAAGCTTTAAATACCGTGGCCACATTTCATAAATATTGGGGAACAAATGTTTTAGGAGATATCATACTCGGCAATGTTGGTCACCGTTCGAAATTTTATTACAAAACTTTCGAACACCCCTAAAAATTTATATTACTTCTTACTGAAATTTATGACAAGCAATTCCACACCAACATTTCCCGTTTTTCTTTAAAACTTCGAATTACTCACTTTACCTTGAAAAAGTGTCTTATTTCTATCAGGTTTTTTCAATTCAGTTGCAGTTGTTAACTATTTTTTTTCTATGTTATACGATATTGTCATTTATTTGAAAACAATCGTATTATACATATAGTTTTATGTTATCATATCTTAACTCCATCTATTTATTTTAATAACGTAATTTGTATCATTTTCTAGGGATGTAGCACCTGGGGAAGTATGGACAGCAATTTCAAAAATCAGTACAATAAAAAGAGGTATTCATCAAATAACTGCAGTATTTAACAGTCTTCAGATTGAAGACATCAGTGGAGTTGCCGTCGTCCAAGTGAATTAAAAATGATAGATTTTGTGATCCCATCTAATGACACATAGACAGTGGTTCCTAAGCTGGATACTCGTGGTATTTATCCAGATTCTGTCATAAGAGTCTATGCTCTGATAAAAATAAAGACTATGTTGATAGAATAAATACCTGGCTATTTCTGATTATATAAACTTTGATTAGATTATTATTTATTATGTATTGTTGTATTGTTAATAAATATAGAAAACGTATATCGTAGAAAACATAACCTTTTGTTGATTTGAATGTTTATTGTCACAAGTTGGTTAGGTAACTCAGTTTAATGGTGTCTAGTGCATTTTGATCACCACTAAACATTTCTAGGATCAGCCTATTGCCATCTCTCTCTCTCTCTCTCTCTCTCTCTCTCTCTCTCTCTCTCTCTCTCTGATAGTTATTCAGATGTTTTACATAAAATCATAAGTATTTGTAATACGTAACCGGACACAAAGCTTTTTAGACTTGTAGTGTGACTTGTCTATTAGCGGTTCCGTATTCGTTTTGTTTTATCTAGACTTCCTTATATTTTATCAATGGAAAAAGGCACACTTCACTTCTAATTCAATTTCATTCCATAAGCTTCCCTATCAACGTAGCTGATATTCGACATTTTTAATCAATGGCATGTTTCCTTTGGTAAACGTCTTAGTCATTGTTAGATATTGACCCGATAGATATTGGGACTGTCTTACTATTTAAAGAAAAAATTGCACATTATATTTTGTCTCTGATCCAGTTGCTCACCTCTTATGTCAAAGGTTTGAATCCCGCTCGGAGAAGTTGTCAGAAACTTCTACAAGTAAAATACTTGTACTCTTCTTTAATCAAGAGCAACGACGTTTTGATACTGTTGCTTTGTTCTTAGGCGTTAAAAGAAGAAATAAAACAAAAAAAGAACTGATTTGCCTTTACGTTTAATAATACAATTTGCTAACAATAAACAAAACAAACTATATTATTAATATATAAGAAAAGATACACTCACAACTCTCTCTCTCTCTCTCTCTCTCTCTCTCTCTCTCTCTCTCTCTCTCTCTCTCTCTCTCTCTCAATTAGATTGTCATTATTAATTACTTGTGGTTTTATATTAAATCTATTTTAATAAGCGGATTAAAATGTGTGTTTCCAAACATTTGTTTGATGCAGTATCAATAATTAAAAAAAAAGCAACAGTTCTACATACTGTCTAGTGTCCAGTTTTCTGCCTGTTTGTTTTTATATAACTGCTTCTTTCATATACTATGATGTACGGAATTATTTTTTATCTGATATTGTGATCAATTTTAAAAATTTCTGACAAAGAAATTTTGTATTCAAAAACATATGAAAGTGTAAACCTTCTTTTCTCTTTAATATAATTTTGCATATTGCTACTTTATGTTACAAGTGTTTTCTGGTAGCACATCTTGTATAAAAATTCTTCTTAGTGATACCAAAATATTGTACAATTTACACGGTGACAACCAAATACAAACTGATGCCATTTTTATCATGGATTATAGTGCCGCTAAGAAAACTTTACATATTCACAACAGCCAAAACGGTTTGAAAAAACGTCGACGTCAAAACCGTTAACAAAATATCGAGACTAGCAATTATATACAATTTGCGACTTTTTACTGGCTCTGGGAAAATGGAATCAAATGACGTGCTTTCAGTGCTTGAATAACTTATGGATTATACATCCACAAACTACAATTTATCAAATTTATTTCTTTGTTTTTAAAAATAAATCGACATTTTAGCAATAAATAATTTTCCAGTGATAGCTTTCATTTATGATAATAAAACACTAATCACCTTCCTGCAGTTGAGGATGGAACCAATATGTCAGCATGGATCAGTGGTAAGTTATATGAAGGTTTTAAAGAACATTTGATATTGCTAAGGATTTTAAAGCATTCCATAAAGATTTCAGAAACTGCTTTCTTCCTTCATTATCGGTATCATCATCGGATGAGGATGTCCGGCCAGAGAGGCCCCTCAGTATATCTAAAAGACTCTTTCCACTTGTTGGTTGAGGAGGTCTTGGTAGTTCTGGAACCGCTTTGGCATACACACGGAATCCGGATTTCTGTATTGAAGCATCTGAAGTAAGGGTTAGGATTGCTACATTTCCCTCTGATACTAAGGTTTTATTGGCGAGTGCTTTTGAACAATACCTGAAACAAAATAAAAAATTTGCATGTGCTTTTATATCATTTGAGTTAAAATAGCAGTTATCAAATTCAAACTAGAGTATAAAATATTGAAATACTATGCCGATGCAGGTAAGGGCATTTGTATTTACATTTTAATCATGGAACCAAGCTCGAGTGACTTTAACATCCCTGATTACTCTTTTGTGATTATATCCGGAATCCATCGGTATCCAAACTCGGATTTTATAATCAGTGGCCTCAATATATATGGTTGCCCAGTTGCTATGGAATTTCTGTTCAGCGGAGAAGGTTTTTGCTTTAATTACCTCGTTGATGGTTTTATTTGCAATATGAGATAACAATATTTCGTCAAACTGGCAAAATTTCTGGTGTTGTTTCATTTACTTTACTACTTTTGTTAATTGGTTTTTTAAGTCTCGATTTTTTTTATTTTATGCGACATTTTAAGACACAAGTGAGATTATTTCTTTTTTTTGCTATTAATTCTATTAGAATTTTTGTTGATTTGATAATATTTTTACAAAGTCATTATTATGAAAATAGAAATATATACAGTTTTTGGCTTTGAAATGCAACGAATCATCACGGATTGAAAGAAACATTAATAATTGTATGGTAGATTCATAATCAGTCGTTTCAAAATATGTTTATATCTGTCTTGTTTTTAGTTCATTGCTGATACTTATATTTGGTTACTGATGCTATTGCTATGTTAACTGTATATCAACTTTACGTACTTCTGTCCTGCGTCTAGCAAGTCATTCTTTAGCTGAACTTGCAAAGAATCGGCTGAACAAGAGGCATGATGTTCGAATTCGAACCTGTCGAATTTCAATTCTATCTTATAACCACTTCGTGTCTGTAATAAAAATAACAAACTTTACATTAATAATAACTTATATTTGAGAGTAGACCATTTTTGCTTTTACTTGCATTTAACATATTTTATTGTGAAAATTACAAACGGAATGGACATAAGTTACCTCATCATTATAATTGTCCTCTCCATACATTCTAAGCTTTAACAAAGTCATCATGACTGATGGAACTTATATAATTAAATAAAAAGAATAAAAACTAAAAGGAAAATATATAAATAATTAATTAAATGTTTAATGAGATTAAGTAAGAAGCATTAAGTAAGTAAGTTAAAGTTAGTGACACTCTAAGAACACCAAGAACAGATGAAAATCAAAGTTGAGTAACTTGTTACTAAAATCTAGAAGATTGTTTAACGTATAGCTGAACGTAAGAGAATATACGAGAATTGATAGTGTCTGATAAAAGACAATCACCATAAAGTAATAGTTCTAGCGTAACAGGATGGATGTTAATCTGGTTTAGAGAAGCAAATAAAATATTAAAAGTTCAACCTGATTTGTTTCGACATACAATCTGTTGAAGTTCAACCTGTTGTAGATAAAAGTTTTGCCCCTTTGGAATATTTACCTGTTTTTGCTTCAACTAACAATCTGTTGAAGTTCAACAATTTTCGTATAACACTCTATTTTTTTCAAGCATGCCAGAAAAATTACTTACTTTTATTGGATAAACTTAAAATTAGTTATTGACTATAAATAATTTTCTATACAACTTTTGTTATAATTATTTACTTGTTCTTGCGTTGATGTTTGTTTGTATGTGGTGTGTACTGATTCCAGATAGCAAATTTCTATCTCTTTCTTACCTGTAAAGTATATTGACATGTTCTTAGTTTTGGATAGTATCCAGGATAACCAGGAGAAGAAATATATTCCCCTCTTCCCGTAATTGTATATCTTCCTCCACACGAAGGATCTAAAATTTATGTGTTAAGATAAAATAAAATCTATGCACAGGCCTTTTAGATAAGTATGAGCAATTTTAATCTTTGCAAAGTTAAACAGCATTGTGTTCAAAGCTATGCATGTTCAACAAAATTGCAAGTAAAATTATGAATAATTAATGTATCAATGTGTCGATACGTTTGTCTTAACGTCACCGAATAATAAACGAATAGCAGCAAGACATGTACGCGTAAAAACATACTTTAATTTAGGTTATAAAGTACAGACAAATCCTGAAAGATGTTTTGGGTCAAAGCCACTTATAATTTATGTAATAGTGTTTCAGCCCCAGACAAGAGTTCTAACAATACTTATGAAAACCAATATGTAAAGAGAAGTTCAGCGACCTGGCAATTCTAAATTTGAACTTAACTCATTTCTAAGCGCTTAATATACCTCAAACACAGCAGCCTAGTTCGTGACTTGAGCAGCAAATACTACCTTCAAAGGTAAAAGATGTTCTTGAAAGTTATCTTCGGTTTTGTCGCGGGGATTTAATAAGTATGATATTGTGAAAAACTGCTTTATACATCCGATTTTTTTTTTTTTTTTTTTTTTTTTTTTTTTTTTTTTTTTTTTTTTTTTTTTTTTGGTGAACTTTAACAATGGAAAGGATTTAAAGACAAAAACAGCAAAGTTAAGTTTGGAACTATCGTGGTAATTATCTAAAGATATCGAGAGACAATTTGCATTCTTTAATATGTATCAACACAAAATATGTTCTTACCAAAGTTTTTCATACAGATAAATCGTGTACCAGTTTTCTGTTCACAGCTTTCACCAGTAAGGCTCTTACCGTCCGTTGTTACACACCCTTCAGCCGATGATGAACCCATCTCATGTATTGGCCTAAAAAATTATATGAATAAATCAAAAAATAAAAAAAGAAATTCAAAGAAATGATTAGAACTTGTCACTAAAATTATGGGGAAAAATCATATCTCCTTTTAAATAGAAATGTTTAATGAATTCGTCATAATGAAATCCGCAATATGGAAAAACTGAAAACTTCCGAAAAACATTGAAAAATTCTCATAAGTAGTGTAAGCTGATTAGAGACTTTTACCATGAATGACCGAAATCATGCTACGATATATTTTAGTAACATCCACGGTTTCCTTTTATATATGTATTCTTGCCAATAGATGCCTTGTTCCAATGTAAAATTTATGGTGCGTTCTTTTTTTATACTTTTTTTTTTTAAATTCTATTTGTTAGTTGTGTCATGTCCTTATGTGTGTAAGCCATTGTCAGAGACTCTTATATTACACTTACATGATGTTATCATCATATGCTTCGTTATTGCGATATCTATATACCGTCTCATTAACATTACGGTGTAAACCTATCCAGAAATTGTAGACATCGTCTGACAGAGTTACCTGCTCCTTGATTAATGGTAATATCCAAGCCTAGAAGTATAATAAATAGTAAACGGAAAAGGGTTTATAAATATGGCTTAATTCAAACAAAGTATTTCCTCAAATTAAAAAGTAAAAGGTCCTAAAAAATGGGTTGTACACCAATACATATAACATTTTTGAAGATAACTTAGTTGCAAAATAAAAATTTCGGCTCATTATACACGTTTGTTGAAAGCAAGTTCATTTAAAGTCGTTTATCATCCAAATGTTTCTAATTGTAGTAATTTTTCTTATTCTGCGTAACATCTATGCCCAGAGAAAAAAAAACGAAAAGTAAGCGACATAAGGTCATAATAATCTTGTTAATGGTTTTACCATTATATGTTTGCAAAACATCATTATCTGATCGCAGAACATCTGATCGCATAACTTCTTTATATGGTGGTTGCGAAACTGACAAATGTCTTCGTGAAATTTATTCAGATTCACAAACACGTTTACCATAGTCGCATCCACCATACAAAGAAGTTTTGCGATCATATAATGATATTTTGTAGCATATAATGGTGTTTGCTTATAATATCATTTTAGGGGCATAGCTTACTACGACACACCCGAGGCAACTGTCTCGGTAAAAATCAGATCTATTTTTTTTTATAGAAACACGAAGAAAATAGAAAAGGATAAAAATAATTTATAGTGAACAACTAATAATAAGACTTTGTCCTTCAATGTACAGATTTGATTATTCAAACGGTCTTGAACGCACAGGGAGGAGCAAGCCCCAGAACCCTCATGATTTGAAGCGACTTTGGCGCAACTATTTTTTGCCTCGGTTATAATTGGTTGCTATCTACGCCCCTGTAATTTTGAAGTTGATTAGTGTCCATCTTAATTACTAGTATCGATCATGGTGAAGTCTTCAATACAATCGTATTCTATAGTTGGCATCTAGTCTTGCATTTCATTAAAGAGAATAAAGACAGAATTATAACAGAACAATACCGAATTCCAATAAAACATATTTTATCAACCTTTTCGGCCCCTGATTTCACTGATGAGGAATGATTTTCTGAAATGCGCATATATGGCACATACAAATTTAACAGGTATTTTTTTTTATAAAGTTAATGAGTTAAAACAACCTCTAAACACAAACGAGCAACGAAAGATAATAAATATACCCTGTCTGATTCCGTGTAGAAGGATGCTAACTCAGCTTCATTTCTATCACAAAGTGCTGATGCTGACTCGTAACTTAAATCTGCATTAAAAACATTGTAACATCGACCTGAGGAATAGCTCCAATATTTCTGACATTTCCAGGAAACAACTGTAAATAAAAGGTTTATACAGCAAATACGCCATACCATACACATTATTTCAGCTTGAGATTAACTTATAAAAAGGTCTTTACAATCAAACTTTTAATGATATTTTTTCAACGCTTACAGCGTGTGGCAGTATAATTTCAATGTACATGCTTTTTCAAAACATGGTTTCGAGTAATTTCTCAATCTTCAGTTATAAAAGAGATGTTTATTTTGGTTGCGTCTGTAGAAATTAATATTCAGTGCATATAACTAGAATTACAGTTAAGAATAAAAAAAAATATGCATGAACACGGTTAATTTTTAGCGGAAAAAATAAAATAATTTTTTGTCCTCGGTTTTACTTACGTCTGAATATAATAAACCGTTGACAAGACAGAAGCGCTTCGAATGGTTGAGATGCTCTAGCTACTAGAATATACATGTATCTTGTCACATGTTTTGGCGTGTTCATCGTTTTGCTATTTCCGGTTACAAATATATTATTCTATTGACAAATGAATTCAGGTGTTGTTTTAAGAATTGAAATCGAGTGGAATTAATTTCCGCCTTTGCTAGATTGATACTACCAAAATGTCTGGTATTCGTACAGAAAGGATATTCGTTTTATTTCATTTGTTTTGTTGTCCTTAAAACTGTTCTGTTCGGTTTATTTCAAGCCATTTTTGTTCAATTTAGATACAGAAACGTTTTGATTAGAGATCTAGACCTACTCAATAGTCGAAGAAACATACTCCGAGCGGGATGTTTAGTATGTCTTCAGTAAAGACATCAATTGTTGTACACACAACGTGTAAATCATGCAAACTAACAGATACGAGTATATTTAAAATTAACATAGCGATTTACTTGAATTTAAATTAAGTAGATTTTGGTTACTGAAAAAAAATAAGCATAGTACAAGCCTGGCGAACCTTACGTTTAGGTCAGCCTTAGACCGCATCTAATTTATACACTTACTTTTATCGTACCCTGGAAGCGGGGTAGAACAATAGGGATCTGTAAATCCATCAGGGCAGATACAATGACAATCGGAACCACCGAGAAAACCTCCATTTAAACATTGAAGGGCACCTGCTTTTTTATGGCAGTTAACTGAAAAACAGAGACATATTAATACTGAGTTGTTTTATGCGTTTATAATTTTTTCACCATTGCACTTCAATTTTTTAACCTTACGTCATAAAATTACAATAAAGTTTTATTTGTAAGCTTGTGTGTATATAATATGATTAACACTAAAATAAAAAGCAAAGCACTCCCAAATTTTTATTCTTACCTTCTTTGCATATTTTTAATTTCAGACTGGAGTTATCTCCCTTAATCTAATATGTAGTCAACTTATGTGTAATCAAAATGGATTGAGTTGATACATTGATCACCTTTTTATTTATTTATTTATTTATTTTTTATTATTATCATTATTATTATAATTATCATTATTGTTATTTATTTGTTTTTTATTGATTTGCATTACATTGCAGTATGTAATTACTAAAATTGGTTTGATAGATTTAAAAAAATCACATGTTCCAACATTTCATTTTGGACTTCACCAAATTACCTGTGCAGTTGTAAGCATTGTTGACAAACATCGCGTCATAAAAACTGACATCGGGAGCTGTACCGATAAGGGAGTTATATGCTGGGTCTTTAGTTACCATTGTAATTCCTCCATTTCCAGAATATGCCTATAAATTAAAACCATTGCCAAAAAATACTTGAAAAAAATTGAAGAACATTGCAAACAAAAAAAAAAATATTTGAAAAAATTGCTTAAAAGGCAATTGTACAAAAGGATATTACTGTGATACACAACGAAAAAAAAACAACAATCATGAGCGATTACGATTTTTCAAAAATGTTACATGGAGTTAAGGATATTTAAAAAATCGCCTTTTTGAATTTAATTTTTTTTTTTTGTTTTGTTTTGTTTTATAACACACACTGACCATCAAAGATATCTTCGTTTGCTTATGTTTTTCTTACAGTACAAGGCATTTGTTATCAAAAGCCAACAGATTTTGCATTTAACAGAAAAAACACCGGAGGTTTTTAAAAGTTATGGATTCATTTTTATTTGGGATTAAGTTTGATTTTAAATTATTGATTAAAATAAATCAAATTTTCATAGTTGCCTACCTCCTGAATGTTGACTTTTGAGGTGAAAAAAAGGTATTTTACGGCCCTGTTAGATTATACCAATATGAAAAAAGCAGCAGGTTCTTTATAGTGTTTGACATACCTATCGGAAATATCTCAGGAATGTACAGGCGAACAGTTTTGAATGGTGGCGTAAAAACGAACATTGTCATTACATTCTTATTATTGTTTTGATTTTGATTTAATGGGGTTTAACGTCTCAGTCAAGATATTTCACTTATATCGAGACGTCATAAGCTATAGGTGAAGTGGCAGAAATTTTTTCCTTTACAGTGCGCTGAGGACAATGTGCAGGGATGGTTTTTTAACGTGTCATGCCTGCCGTGACACGGGGCATCGGTTTTTAAGGTCTCATCCGAAGGACCCCGTCACTTTCATTTTTAAATGCCGAGTGTTTGGCGAAAGAACAGTCACTACCCATTTTCAAGTATTGGTCAGACCCGGCTGGAGTCAGCACCCCTGACCCCCTACTTCCTATTATTGAAGTAGTTAGACAATGCTTTATACCGTGCGGTTACAAATATACAATTTCATAAAGTATTTACCTTGGGACCATAATGCATAATGCTCTTGTAATCATAAGGAGTCCCATAATATGGATAAGACTGGTTTTTCATGGCTGTTGTATCATAATTTCTCCGTGAGTCTGGGTTGATATTTTCGTACATAATTTCTATATAGTTGTCTCTATCGTTACGTTCCATAGTGTGTTTCATTCCAATAGCATGTCCTAATTCATGAACAATGGTTTGCAACTGTGAAATTAAGACATATACCAAATAAAAATTGCAGCTAGTTCAATCCAGTTCTAGATCAATCAAAGTCAGAAACTTTATATTTATTGGCGCCTATATATGTTTATCTCTTCCTTGCTTTGTCATGTTTTCTCTGTTACGTATACTTCACTATCAACCTCACTTAGTTCGGAAATCCAAAGTAATTAAATAAACGAAATGAATAAAAGAAGTCACAAGACCGGTTTAAAAAAACACCTACTAAGTAAACGCGGATTATGTGTAACATTTTATTTATTTATTTATTTAAAACAACTGAATAACAATTATCATAACAAAAATGGAAACTATTTTTATTTGTATCTGTAACGCCTCAATCACTAATACTTACAAAGTCAATACGTGTTAACTAGACAACACATATCCAATTACATATGTCAGAGAAAAAAATATGAAACATGAAATAAGTACTTACACCAAAACAACTGGCTCCTATTCCAATTACTTGTGGTTGATGTTTGTGGAGACCTTGGCGAGAAAAACACCTGAAACAGACAGCAGTGTGACAACATGATGTATTTATGTAATTATAAAATTAACAACAGTACTAATTTAATTATGTTAAAAACAGTTTACATTGCTTTATCCATTTATACAACTTATAAACATAGGCAACTATTACAAGACTTGTGTTGTTTATAAACTGAAAGACATTATCATTCCAGAACATCTTTTCTCAGCTTGAAGACTTGTAGAAATTCTTAACCAGAACAATTAGAATAGAATTTTTGCTTTTACCTTTCTATATATGCAGTGCGTACATAAACATATATCATTTGAAGTTTATGCCATTGTCCCAAGGGATTTAAGTCTTCTTATGTCCAGATAATGCATGAAACTTTCTATTTAATAATCTACAAATTCATGTCTTAATATTATGAAAACAATTTGAAATATAAATATATTTATTCTAATAAATTGCACTTATTAACAATTATATTTATTTTACAATAAAAAGTCCGATTTAAAAAAAACAAAAAAGGTTGTCTATGACAACCATCACATTAAAATGTCAAAAAGAAAAACGTACGAGCCCCCTCTGAAGAAGTTCATATACCGGACCGCTCCAAGCTCTTCATGAACTTTTTCTGACCACGGTACAAATTTTACGCAGGTTTGCCTCTCCCATCTATCCATGCCCACTCTGATTTTGATTTTTTCTGTTTCCGCTGAAATCAATATTAAAATCATAAGCTAATAGCTTGCAATACGCTCTACTATGTAGTTAGTAGGTCAAATTAGGCCAATTTATAACAACAAAGGAAATAAAAGAAACCCTGATAACTATAGAGCAATTACAATTCTTAGTTGTTTAGCAAATTATTTACATCTATTTTTAATAATAGACTTAGAAATTACGTCGAGAACACAAACTGAATTAACAAATGTCAGAGAAGGTTTATGGTATAAACTAAATTGTAATAAAATGAATAGAAAATGTTGTAAAATCATTAAGAATATGTAAAGTTCTATAAAGTCATGTGTAATAAAAGGCTTGGAAGCTTCTAGCTACTTCATTAGTAAAATTGGCGTAAGACAGAGAAAAAACCTTTCACCCTTCTTTTTTATACTATATTTAAATGATTTTGAAGACTTTTCATACAGTCATGGTATAACTGGTCTAAATTTTGTTTCTTGGTTGATCTCCGATAAATTATTTTTCTTTGTTAAACTATTAGTTATATTATATGCTGATAGCACTGTTTTAATGGCTGAAAATGAAAAGGACATGCAGGTAGTTTAAACATTTTCCCGCAGTATTGCGACTTTAGTAAACTAAAAGTGAATGTTGACAAAACTAAAGTCATTGTGTTATTTCTCATTAAAGCAAGAGAAAATTTAAAAACATTCCAACACTGATATATACATGTAGTAATGATACACTTGATTTTTTCGTATAACTATTACTATTTTGGAGTATTGTTTAACTTTGACGGTAGATTTTGTAAAACAAGACAATTATTTTTAGAAAAGGGTAAAAAGCACTATTTGTATTATATAGTAAAAATGCAACTTCAATTAAGCAAAAATATCTTGTGTTTGAAAAAGAATACTCCAAATTATATGATATATTGGGAATCAGGCAGAATTCCAATATATATATATATATATATTAGCTAATGATTTCATTTTGGCATAATTTGACACAGTTTAATGAGACTAAACTTTCTACAATTTCATTTAGATTGTTATTTAAACATTTTCATGGATCACGTTTATGGATACAAAAATTAAGAGTATACTTGATAATTCTGGATATAGTAACATTTGGATAGAACAAGATTGTAATATTAATAAGAAATCGTTAGTAAAAACAATAGAACAGAGATAAATTATAAGGATTTATTTATACAAAATTTGCTTTCTGACTTGGAAAAATCAAATAAAGCAATTAATTATAGTATATAAAAAAATTGTTGTTGAAAATTATCTTCCGATTTTAGACGAAAACTTCAGAAACATATCTGTAAAGTTTAGAACTTGCGATAATCGAATCACCAATAGAAAAGGGAAGGTCGGAAAATGTTGAACGCTGTAAGCGAACATGTGATTTATGTGACAGCCGAGCGTTAGGGGATGAGTTTCATTATATATTTCAATGTATTTTTTTTAAAAAGATCGAAAAGTCTTCTTAGAAACAATTTATTTCTTGAATCCAAATATTGTTAAATTTACTTAAGTATTCAACAATTCGGATTACACAATGTCGAGAGAGCTTCGTCTGTTTATACGAAAAATTCTTAGCTTTCATTAAAAAAATGTTTTATGAAATCTTTACCTCAACTCTGCAGTTACAATATGCATCGTTTATTTTTATGATGATTTCCTTATAAAGCTGTCAGTGGATGATATGCATGGTAGGGATTTGTTGGTGGGGATTGTCCCTATCACTTGTGTAACTACTCTGTGTACTATCGAACAAAGCAGCTGACAGTTAGTATCTTTTTAGTGGTTATCTCAATTTTGTAAAGTATAACTGCACTCGAAAAACACATTTAGCTGCATTTTGTGTTTAACTGTAGGAGCTTGCCGGTGGGGAATGTCCCAATCGCTTGCATCCCTGTGCTTAATTTATTCATATAATGCAACAGCTGTGTATAAATGTATATGTATATGATTGGTTATATGTATGTATGTATATGTGTATCTAATCGTACGATGGTCAGTTAGGGCCGGTACAAGACTGATATATACCCTAACCAAAAAAAAAAACAGTTTTAAAAAATGCCGGGGCAAAATATATATATGTGTGTGTGTGTGTGTGTGTGTGTGTGTGTGTGTGTGTGTGATGTATACTCTACTGCTTATTTGTCAGCTTTTGATACTACCCAGAACAGGTTTACTGATTTTTTATCACCAAATTTAACTTTTAATATGGAGAAGTAACACTTCAGTGAATGTACAAAAATGCATTATAAATTTGATTTATTTTTCTATTTTCATTTATTACTATTTGTCATTCGGCACAACAAATGGATCGATTTTGCAATTCTGAGCTTTAATTTCTGATTACATAAAAATTTAATGTGCTTCTCAGTTTGATGTTTCATTTCAAATGAATACTTTTGATCAGCATGAGTTACGTACATTTTCTGGTGTAAAACTAGAACACCGTCTTCGTGTTAACATGCTAATTGTAGAGTTACGTGATAAAGACTTTGTCTTAAAGGCACGCAAAAAATCAACATTCACTGCTCCAATTGAAAGTTAAAATTGATGATTAAAAAATCAGTAAACCTGTTCTGGGTAGTATCAAAAGCTGATAAGTAAGCAGTAGAGCACACACACACACACACACACACACACACACACACACACTCTCTCTCTCTCTCTCTCTCTCTCTCTCTCTCTCTCTCTCTCTCTATATATATATATATATATATATATTTATATATATATATATTCCCCGGCATTTTTTTTAGAGCAAAACGGTGCCGCAGACAAATTGGTTAGGGTATATATCAATTTTGTTCCCAACAATAAAGTGACAGGGCCAAAACAACAGCAACAACCGGTCCTAACTGGCCATCGTATAATCGGGATAATGCATTGGCTGTTTATACAAGTTACAAAGGTATATATGCTTATATACTTGATGTATAGTAGTTTATGCGAAAATGTATGCCGCCAGTTGTAAAATTTATTGTATATACAATACCTCATGTACCACCTCCGGTGGTTTAGAAAGAATAATGAATTAGAATTAGAATGGAAGTCAAGCATTTGTGCAAAAAATGCACATGCATTAGACGTCGAATTACTCAGTTAACGTTTCCCACTTAAATGAATGTCTATTCTTGGTGACACAGTCGGCGTCATGCTTTCTCTGGCGAGTTGCATCATATATTTGGTACAACGTGGTACGAATTTCTTTACAAAATTCTTATGTCTGGCTTCAAACTATTTCGTGATGTTTTTATGTCATATAAATTTTTGAATTTTCTGAATGAAATATTCAAAAATTTGTTATATTGTAAATTTTTTATTATTTCATTCAAAAATGCAACAAGTATACACTTATACTTTCTTTAACTTCCAACTGTAAGATTCTTTTATTTTGTAATTCTATATATATCGTTGCAAAGTACTAGTAAATGCATAGTAAAAATCCTCAATGTGCCCCAAAATCATTTTAATTAATCGATCACGTGTAAGAAAAAAACGACAAAAAATGACTAAAAAGAGGATGCATGTATTTTCCAATATGGGTCAGTAAATAAACGAATTTCTGAAAATAATCTTTTTGTAACCAATAATATATTTTAGCAGAGAACTAGATCAAATGCTAATTTTTACAGAAAAGTTATCTGTGCGTTGTCATATACCACTTTTTGAATTTGATCATAAAAATACATTCAAAAAGTGGTATATGACAGCGTCAAGCGAAAGAAAAATCTCTCGTTTAAAATCATCAAATTTATTACAATACAGTCAGATTTCAAAGTCGGTAAATAAAGCATTGTATGCATCAACACACTACTTTTTGTGGTTATTACAAGTTTCTTTCACATCAAAGCATTCAGAGAATCAAAATGCAAAAATAGAATCAAAATATATACTAATTGTTCCTTAATAAGCGTTAATGGTATGTAATAACTTGTAAAAGTTGTCGTTCGAAAGAATGTTTCTTAATTTCGTGTCAACGAGAAAACCATTGAGAAGGCTTGTTCCAGTTGAACTAAACTAAATTAGAACTAATTATAATCATTATCAATATAACGAACATATACGTACAGTAAGTGTCTGGTATATCATAAGGTATAATGCCATCTGGCCACTGTTTCCACATCTCCTGACCATTGGTGCCATCAACCTGTTAAGTAATTTTAATTAATTAATGAAACTCCATTTTAAGAAGCCGTCACATGACAACTAAAACTTGCAAAAAAGCCAAAATACAGTTTTTATCAACCTAAGCTTAATTCTTTTATTTATTTTATTGTTCACCTAATTTACCTTTAAGACAATTTAATTAAGCGATAACAGCAGTGAAAACGACATGCACATTATGTACAAGTTTTTGCACGTTACTTTGTGTATGTTATCCTATTTGTTAGTGAAATGTTAAAACAATAAAAGTTTTAACAGCGTATATATATATATATATATATATATATATATATATATATAAACAATTTTGTAGGAAATCGTTATGTTTAACTCATAAAAAAACAAAAACAAAAAAAAAAAACAAAAAAATATTAGATAGCTCTTTCAAGTACAGGTATTCCAATTTAGAATAGATGACGTTGCCTTTTCAAAATGCAATAAAACATTTAAAAATGCTTGTCATCTCCAGTTAAATTCATCCTGTGGGTCACTTTAATGGTTTGAAGTGAGAAGTCAGATGCCTAATGCTAATTGTTCGTGAGCAGTACTGTAAGGAAAGAAGCTAGATATTTATCAGCGCAAAAGACATAAAATAAATACTTCAAATAGAAAGAAGTGGACTAACTTTTATTAATAGATGAATTGTACAACCTGATGAAGCTATCAAAGTGTAAATTTTGACTTCAGAAATAGAATTTTAAAAATAAAAAGATGTATTTAGTGGTTTTTTATAGTATTGATCGATCAAACAAACCATTTCCAAAAGAAATGTAGATGAAAAAGTTGGATTTAAAAACTTTATATGTCATAAACTGACGGTTATTCTAACCAGGGGGAGAAAAATAAGCATAACAACAAAATTCATTTTCGTATGGGAACCATTAGGCCAAGTCTTAATTGATATTTCAAAGGAACGTTAGATTTCGTAAACATTTTGTTTAACCTATGGACTTAATGAGTATCAGACACAGAACATCTTCACACATCAATCCATAGTCCAAGTAAAAAAAAGAAAAACAGTTCACATTATAAAAATAAATACGTGGAAGAAGTCTTTACAATACACTGTCTTATGTTGAATCAATTTTAAGACCTTAGATTTTCGACTTTGAAAATTCAAAATTTATTTATTTATTTATTTAAATTAAAACACGGTGGATAAAAACAAACTCTAATTAATTTTTATAAATGATACATCCTCAAAGTGATAAATTTATCTGACAATATTGTCATATATCACTTTTTTAATAACTTTAATTTTTTATTAAAATTGTGCCTTTTTCTGACAATTTTGTCTTTAACAATTATTACTTCTTTATTCTCACATTGCATTTTACAATTTAGAGAACAATTACATATACAATAAATACATAAGTAATTAAGTAGAGTGGTAGACCATATAATAATAAATAACATTAACCAGGAGAGCTGATTCGCTGATTCCGTGTTACATTTTACTTTTCGAATTATTTATAAAGATTCTAACAGTGATATACGACAGAAATAAATCGCATGTTTTGATGTCGTATATTGAATAATAAGTCTAAATTATGGTGGCGAATGTTAATTATTCATGTTAAAAATAACATTTCATGGTATATTTCAGTCAATATATACGTCATCAAGAAAAGCATGTACATTGTATATAATATATGTATTCGTTTTTTAAAAATCATTTTCTGTCTATTTTTCTGTTCTTTCATTAACCTTCAAATTATGATAATTATACATTATAATGATATGTATATATTATCTATGCATTAAATTCTTTTTTAAAAGCTATGAATTATTATTCTAATCACGAAATTAGTTTCGCTTGAACAATTAACTTTCTACAGTACAATTTAAAAATATCTATTAAATAAAAAAAACAATATGTTCAGAAAACAATTAAGTGCAGAAATAAATAAAAATAACCACAAATACAACTTAAGTGCATCAAGGGGACTACACATAAACTTTGTATATAGAAACCCCGTTACAAGGACATTCAATAAGACTTTAACTAATTTTATAAACCAGATTTGAATATTTGTCATTATAACAATTGTTTTTTACTCTGGTATACATTCACTTTGGTAAAAGTTAGCTAATGCTATATGCACGAAAACTCATAGTTAGTTGAAAGCAGTGGAACTCTTTTGTATTGAACTTTAAAAAGTTCAAGTATTCTTAATGTCCTTTAATCACTGTTGTTTGTCTTAAACTTCTATTTCAAAATCTTTTGCAACTTCTACTCAGTGATACAAGGACTTTTTATTTATTACGTAGCGAACATTAAGTACATCGCGAAAAAGATTGTCTTGTTTTGTATAATAAATCATTGTAATTCATGTTAACTTTATACCTGTCAGCTTAATGCAGAAATATGTTATATTTAATTAAATTTAATGTTTTGAAAGTCCGTGAAAAAAAACCTCATTAACACATGCAGGAAATAATTAACTTTGACTGGATAATGGGTTTTTCACATGCTTTCTTAGTTAAATTTTAGACTAGATAAACAAAGGAAGTGATTTTAAGTATATTCAGTTAATTTATTGGTGCACCAAAAAACTCAAGTTCAAACATCAAGTTAAACTCGTTTCTTATCAATTATGTTCTTTTATTTAAAATGATAATATACAAAGAATTCACAACTCTCTCTCTCTCTCTCTCTCTCTCTCTCTCTCTCTCTCTCTCTCTCTCTCTCTCTCTCACACACACACACACACACACACACACATATTTGAAGTTCTTATTTATTGCACGACTTTCGTTTATTTAAGAGAAGTCAAACATGTAAATTTAGGAAAATATTTTTAATATTGAAAATGGTTACTTGTTACTTGTGTAAGTTTGGTATTCTATATTAGATAAAGCAATATTACCGCAAAAATAACTTGCCTAAGATTGTATCAGAACTATTTAAATCGTCATGCATATTGCTGTGTAACACCAACATGCTTAAATAGTGTATAAGGCAGTATGCTTGTAAAGAATTTAATTATATAAAAGCACGTGAAAATTTCTGACCGCTGGCTATTCTCTGTCTATTTTTGCATAGTCTACTGTATGTGAAAATCGTACAGTGTGTCACGGAAATACGAGAGAGAGAGAGAGAGAGAGAGAGAGAGAGAGAGAGAGAGAGAGAGAGAGAGAGAGAGAGAGATGTGAACTTACCAGTAAGAAATAAAAAGCCAATAATATGTAATATAGTTCCATTGCGGATTATTTTTTAACACAGTTTAATCAAAGCTAGTGCTAAAACGCACCCCAGTGAATAATTAACTGGTGTAACGCAATGTTATAATTCACTATGAAAGAAAGATGTTCAGCATTTCACAATGATGTCATTAAAACATTAAATTCTGATTGGTTCCTATATTTCATCATTAAGAAGTTGTTACAAAAAACATACAACCTTATACATAGCTGTCAAATCGGCAATAGATATCATATACGTTCCTCTAAAAACAGCTATTTCCGATCAGAGATGAGTTTCTTATTTCTCTCTGCCATTCATTATAATCACAGTAACATAGGAAATTGTTCTATCTTTAACTGGCGAGAACAAAATTTATTTTGACGTTTTAATGACATATTTTCTGATAATTATAATTTAAAACGGTTTTTTACACTTAAATTATTGTTTTATGTTTTAACAAGGAAATGGATTTTATGACTAGACAATAATAATTTTTTGACAAAAACAACACATAATTTATATTACTATCATAAAGTTAATTGTCCGTGACACTTACACATTGTTTGTTTTTAGAACTCTAATTTAATTTTTTCTGATTTTACCAATAAACTTCGCTAATAAAGTGAAACCTTGTTAAAATTGTAATCGATAGCTTTTCCAACTTGCTCTCTAATTTTCGAGAAAAATATCCTGTAAATTTTTCACCTTGCTATCTAAATGTCCCAAAATCTATTTTCTGGTTTTTTTTTCTTTTAAAGCGGTAAAAAAATTTTTATATGAATTCATTTTATCATGATATTATTTAATTTCATCGTCATATGTTTTAGTTTTATCATTTTATATTTTAGTGTTATCATTATATGATATGGTTTTATCATTATATATTTTAGTTTTATCGTTATATGTATGGTTTTATCATTATATATTCTAGTTTTATCATATATGATATGATTATATCATTATATAGTTTTGTTTTATCATTTTATATGATATGGTTTTATCATTATATAATTTAGTTTTATCATTATATGATATGGTTTTATCATTATATATTTTTTTTATCATATATGATATGGTTTTATCATTATATATTTTAGTTTTATCATATATGATATGGTTTTATCATTATATATTTTAGTTTTATCATATATGATATGATTTTATCATTATATATTTTTGTTTTATCATATATGATATGGTTTTATCATTATATATTTTTGTTTTATCATATATGATATGGTTTTATCATTATATATTTTAGTTTTATCATATATGATATGGTTTTATCATTATATATTTTAGTTTTATCATATATGGTATGGTTTTATCATTATATATTTTAGTTTTATCATTATATGATATGGTTTTATCATTATATATTTTAGTTTTATCATATATGATATGGTTTTATTATTGCATATTTTAGTGTTATCATTATATGATATGGTTTTATCATTATATATTTTAGTTTTATCATTATATGTAGTTTTTTATATATTTTAGTTTTATCATATATGATATGGTTTTATCATTATATATTTTAGTTTTATCATATATGATATGGTTTTATCATTATATATTTTAGTTTTATCATATATGATATGGTTTTATCATTATATATTTTAGTTTTATCATATATGATATGGTTTTATCATTATATATTTTAGTTTTATCATATATGGTATGGTTTTATCATTATATATTTTAGTTTTATCATTATATGATATGGTTTTATCATTATATATTTTAGTTTTATCATATATGATATGGTTTTATTATTATATATTTTAGTGTTATCATTATATGATATGGTTTTATCATTATATTTTAGTTTTATCATTATATGTAGTTTTTTATCATTATATATTTTAGTTTTATCATATATGATATGATTTTATCATTATATATTTTTGTTTTATCATATATGATATGGTTTTATCATTATATATTTTTGTTTTATCATATATGATATGGTTTTATCATTATATATTTTAGTTTTATCATATATGATATGGTTTTATCATTATATATTTTAGTTTTATCATATATGGTATGGTTTTATCATTATATATTTTAGTTTTATCATTATATGATATGGTTTTATCATTATATATTTTAGTTTTATCATATATGATATGGTTTTATTATTGTATATTTTAGTGTTATCATTATATGATATGGTTTTATCATTATATATTTTAGTTTTATCATTATATGTAGTTTTTTATCATTATATATTTTAGTTTTATCATATATGATATGGTTTTATCATTATATATTTTAGTTTTATCATATATGATATGGTTTTATCATTATATATTTTAGTTTTATCATATATGATATGGTTTTATCATTATATATTTTAGTTTTATCATATATGATATGGTTTTATCATTATATATTTTAGTTTTATCATATATGGTATGGTTTTATCATTATATATTTTAGTTTTATCATTATATGATATGGTTTTATCATTATATATTTTAGTTTTATCATATATGATATGGTTTTATTATTATATATTTTAGTGTTATCATTATATGATATGGTTTTATCATTATATATTTTAGTTTTATCATTATATGTAGTTTTTTATCATTATATATTTTAGTTTTATCATTATATGATATGGTTTTATCATTATATATTTTAGTTATATCATATATGGTTTTATCATTATATTATTTCGTCTGATTATTAGATGATTGAGTTTCGCCATTATATGTTTTCACTTCATCATTATATAATTTGGTTTTATCATTATTCGGTTTTATCATTATATTATTTGCTTTCGTCATTATATGTTATTATTAGATCATTAGCATTCGCAGTTATATGGATATATTTCATCCTTATACTGTATTATATGCAAACACCATTATATGTTTGCAAAATATCATTATATGCTAGCAAACGTTGTTTATGGTGGATGCGAATATGGCAAACGATTTAAATTCACAAAGACGTTTGTCATATAATGATAAAACTAAATACATGTAATATAATTTATCATACGGTCTCTGTGTGTGTGTGTGTGTGTGTGTGTGTGTGTGTGTGTGTGTGTGTGTGTGTGTGTGGACCGTACGGGTAAAAAAAATAAAAAATAACAGAAATTATTTTGCTTTATAATTAAAATAGCCATTAAATAAGGATCTCGATTGCTTAGAAATCTGGAACGTCGTACACATCTCATCGCCTTTGTTTGAATCATCTCAGTGTGATAAAGTCTGTAAAATTGCTTCTACTTCATTCTTTGGTATTCGATAGCAAAGACTCTAATAAAACGTGTGTTTACAATATGCAAATAATTTGCCCATCGCCTTCTAAGAAATCCAATTAATTAAGACGCTTGACAAAAGTTAATTTATCTATTATTATTTTTTTAAAAGAAAAACTATCTTTAAAATATTCCTGATCAGATTTTCATTAGATTTCCATAATAATGAGCGAAATAAGCCGAATTGTCAAATAAGTGGAAATAAGTTGAAAAAAGACAAAACAAAAAATCATCCATCTTTGTTCCTGACGAATGTTGAATGGGTTGAATAATGTATTTAAAGTGGAATTCATTGGTTATCAGTTTACTTGCAAGTGCTAAAATCATATAAATACAGAAAGTGCAGAAATGTGTACTTGTATAAAGATAGGATTTTACTGCAGAGATTACACGGGCAATGAAAATATTAACCTCTGATATGAAATTCTAAACTGTAATTTACATCATGTAATGACTGTGTTGAATAGTCAATGCGCAATACCGAAGTCACATGACACATCGTAACATAAATTTTTGTGACATTTGTACAAAAAAAAAAATGTGACAGTTCCTTTAATGCGTTTTAATACCTTGTACGATATGAAAAAATATGTTGAACCTTGAAATTTGTTGCAAAAGACAAACATTTTTAGAAATTCACTCACTTGCAATATGCAAAATTTGTCCTGCAATTACATGTGTCACAGCTAAATGATTTGGGTAAATGTGTTGTAATGCTGTAAATCAAACTGCTTTTAACCAACCGTAACAAGTTTTAACACCGTTTTCATCTGCGTTACCCTAACGAGTATGTTTGAAATGCCCTTTTTCACGAATTCGTCGCTATGCCAAATTTATTTTGCAACATTTTTCTTTACACTAAAATGTAAGACCTGCTATTCAACATTCTAGAAACAAAACCGACTGAATCGTCCTTCAAAATATAAATTTTGATGGCTCAAAGAAAATACAGACGCCTTAAAGCTGCATTAAGTTTTCAATTTTCCGATTTTATTTTTTATTTATTTATTTTTTTTTTATTATTATTTTTTTTTTTTTATTATTTTATTTTTATTTATTTTTTTTTATTTTCTTAAAATATATATTTTTAAAAACAGATAACTTCTAATCAGGATCCGTGAGATTCATTTTCTAAAATTTCATTCCTTTTAGCTGTAAATAAACGAAATTCTCTAACCGGTTGGTCAATGTTTATCGATGATTAAATTTAATCCGGAAGCTTGCGCACGCGTGTACGGAAATTCCAGATAATCGAAAGTGAAATCTGACAAATTGTATTAATTGTCCGTCATTAATATCCAGATGTATTCGCAATTGTGTTATGTATCCCTTACACAAATCACAAATTAAATGAAGTTCTGTGTTTAATTTATCGTATTTCACCGTTTTTTAAGTTGTGTTTAAATGACGGGAGATCGTGAGATCAAATCTCGGTCGGATTATAAATAAGACATAGGAATTTGAGATACTGCTCTCTCGACTGGCATTATGAGTACCGAACATCGACTGATTTACTCGGTGTCTGGATAATATGACTAAGCGGGTGATATTCTTGTCAGCGATGTAGTATCTTTACCGTGACGAGGAGTAAAAGTCGTCCTGAGTGTACACTAGTTCGGGGCAAAGCATAACACACAATTACACATACAGGATTAGGTAAATTCTTAGAGATTTAAAAACCAGCAATAAAGTTGCTGAAGCGACGTTAAAAAAACTCCATAAGCAACCAACCAATACTGTATGTAGTATTACAAAAGGTATTTTTGTTTCATTATCCGCTATATTTTTTAATTCGACATCGGATAAAAAAAAATGATGGATCTCTCTCTCTCTCTTTTTATTTTTTTTTTTTTTTTATTTTTTTTTTTTTTTTTGAGGTGATTTATGACTGATTCCTTTGATTCCTTTGTCCTCTGACGATAATAAATTTTTTGGCTATGACATGAAAAAATGTATTATACGTACATTCGTTATTGTAATATGTATTGAAATATACTTCTGATTAATTTTGATTGGACATTTCAATATCAATTGTTAATACGTCAGTGACCTAAATGGGTGTGCACGCTTTATGATTTGTTATTACATTCAAATTATATTTGTGTCAGTTGTGTATTTTTTTGCAAGTAAAACATCTTACGTAGTATATTACTTGTTTCGTTAAGGCAAATGATTGAGAGAGAATGATATAGCATGATTCAAGGACTATGGATTCAAACCCTGACTTTTATGTGTTGTGTGTCTTAAGGTACGGTCTGTTGACCCATGGGGCTGACTTTTATTTGAAGTGCATGGTCTGAAAAAAGGACGATGGTCAAAAATAAACGTAAGTTTTTTTTTTCTAGATGGTTAACATGAAAAGCGATTCTGCCGCATCGTTTATAACTTACTTTAAACATTTTTTCTGATTGATTGATCAGAAATGACGATCTAACTTACAACTTACCTAGTCCAATCATGGTCGGAGTTTGTTGGGTAAACGGGCCTGTGTTAAACTTGGATTTCATTGCGCAAAACGAGGGATAGGAAAGATAAAAGCCAAATATTTGATCGGTACTGATTCATTCTTGGTAAATCTGAAATATACGGTCATTCAATCAGGAGTTTTAACCATATTTATACACTATATCTCTATGTTTTAAATATGAATTTGAGCGATGTAGGATTATGGTTATGTAGATTTAGCTTAGTATGTGCTCGCAGCGCATGTATGTAGTTCTTTATGCTATTAATCTTTATTAATATACATGCATCACCCATCTGTATCCTTCGAGATTATTCAATGTTTTAAAAACAATATTTACTGCTGTAATGCATAAAATGCAACACAAAAAAATAAGGATATAAATGTTTTGTGTAATTGCCAGTGATAAACAAAATGTTTTAATAACAACTGACTAGTATTGTCACGTCAGAAGAATTTATATTCAAGACAAGGATGACATGTTATCCTTTCTGATTATGTAAATTAGCATCACATGTTTGTTTCGTATCTAACAACTTTAGTTTAACATATTACATCACGTACAAACAGTTTCAGCACGTGGGTCAGTGACATATTATAAATTTTTAATTATTTCATTCAGAAAATTAAAAAAAAAAATTATTATCATAACAGCATACTTAGCGAGATGATATACTTATTTTTTATTCGTATATTTTGAATCTGTTTAATAAAACAAACGCTTTTTACAAAACAATAAAATTTAACCAATTGATATCATTACTCTTTCAAGTGTTTTTTTTTTTTAAGTTAAGGGCCACAGTGAAAGCGTAGTAAAACTAGCTTTTAGTCTAAATTAGGCTTCAGACTTCCTTGTGTTTGGGAAAAAGTTATTGGATAAGAAATAGAATTGCCGAGTGGCAAAATTAAGTCTTACATTTAATACTGATGCAGCGTGAAACAACAATCAACCAACGAACCAACCCGTCCAATGCTCGGAGTGTCATCATTAGTGCATGGTTACTTAGTATCTTATATATTTCTTTCGAATCGTTTTGTTGATAAGTGAAATTCGTGGTTCTCATTTTTGCGTTACTAAGTACATGCTTATTCAGCTTTTACTTTCTTCATTATGTTTATTATGATTTAAATAAATTATGTCCTTGTCCAACTGTACGTAGATTCAGAAAAGTTTGGTTTTTTTTTTTTTTAAATCAAACGCTCTCTTACATGCCGGATCCAGATTGACCATCCGGCACCGGTTTCATAATCAATCACTCAATCGAGTGTACAATATTTTGAAGTTTTATAAGACAATGTTTGGTTTTGTTCAATAACACTATAATAAATAATTTAACTGTAACACTAGATATTAACTCAAACTGAAATGTTTTTTTTTTGAAAAAATTGACATTGAAATATTCCCGAATTTGAGTTGAGTGTACACTCAACTGAGTGAATTATTGTGAACCTGGGGCTGGATGGTCAATCTACGTTCCTTGAGTTGAATCTAAATCGAGCAGATGATAGTGTGAGAATGTTTTAAGTTTAAGATAGATATTGATGGTTTTCTTCGCATACCTCAACTGCTAGTATCCCAGAACTGACCGTTTTGGTACAAGTATATTCGATTCCTACTGATATTGGCTTCTAAAAATTTGTTACTTAATGATCAAGTTCAGACTATGTATATGTACATGAATTTAATTGATTTGGGAAAGGCACAATATTTTAATAGATAAACATCAAAATGGTTGTTGTTTTTACAAACTTGAAAAATAGCTTTTAAATTACACAAAAACTGACAATTATTTCCAGTGCCTTTAACTTTGGAAATGAGTTTTCTTTCACTAGTTTTGAACTAATTTTGTATTAGAACAACATTTTAAAACTTGATATAATACAATTATTAAATAAATTTTCTTTGCATTTTAACTACATCGATTTAACAAGTCAGTTTGTTAATGCTATCTCCTAAATTAAATACAGAACCGGTAATCATCTAGTTTTATTTAAAAGATGGAAAACATATGGTTAACTTCGTTTCATTATTGACCAGAAATTCTCAATTACGATTCAACAATATCTGGTAAACACATTACAGATAATGGAGATCTAAAACTGTTTAGTTTTATAAACAATTTTAAATCCAGTAAATTAATCAAAAGCAATGAGGCAAGCCCGTTATAATCACTTAGTATATAAAACACCTGCTTTTAAATGACGTTAGTTACTTAAACTACACAGCTGAATGTACTAAATACCTTCAAAATAATGTTTGTTGTTTATTTATTGATTTATTATTATCATAATTACATGTATTATTATTATTATTATTATTATTATTATTATTATTTTTATTATATTTTTTAATTAATTAAATTTTTTTTATTGATTATTTAAAAAAAAAATTATTTTAAATATTCAAATCTGCTTATCCATGGATTAATGATTGTATAGTCAATAGATTAAAGTCGTAAGGGACCATCTTATATTTTTTCTTATCACTAGAAACTATTTTGTCAATCCAATCAAAAGTCCGATTCCTTCGATTTTAAATGAAATTTATATACTTAACCCACTGTTAAAACTTTCAGTGATCGCTTGTCATGACAACATGGCTAAAACATAACTGACGGCGTGAACATGTGTGATATGCGAAATTTGCAAATATTTTATTTTATAAAAAATACAAAACTTCGCATATGACAAATGTAAAACAATATATTGTAGGGATTCAGGACTCACATCGTTGCGCAAGATGATGAGTCCGAGTAACGTAATCGGCGAACAACAATAACCCAAACCTTCTGATGAGAACGTTTTGAATACGTCTGGAGAAATGTATAAATCTTCAAAAGTATTTTGCCACAGACCATAAAACATACGTTGCTATTATCGTTGTATTATCATTTTTTATCGTAGATAGGCTTTTAAGCAGGTGCATATCCAGAAATCAAATGCAAGACCATCTGATCTTGGATGGGATACCAGATAGTCGTACCCAGTATTTCTGTTGGTACCTGTTAATGCAGCTGGGTGGCATGAAATACTGTGGAATGAAATGTCTTATTTCTGAACATAATATGCAGTTCTGCTACTATTCGAAATCACAGCAGGTGCTTTGTTAAAGAAGAGTACTTTTATATTCTTGGTTACTAAAGACATGTCTGTTAGTCCTAAAACATAGGAGACTTTTAGTGTGCTAATTCACTGGCTCATGGCAACCAACTTAAGTCATACTCGATTGGCAACAAACACATAAATAAATAGATAAATAAATAAATAAATAAATAAATAAATGAAAGAATAAGTAATTCAATAAATAAATAAGTAAACCTTGTCAATTTTAGTCGAGCAAATATGGGTTTAAAGGCTAAGTTTAAGCGCTCGACAACGGCAGTTATTCAGCATGTACGCAATTTTCGAACTCAGTACACGTTTAATTTGGCGCTACATTTCACTAATTCAAATTAAATACATATTAAAGTGAATAATCATTTATTACGTAATATAGCCAATATGAAACTTGAAACAAAGTAAATGCTACAGCGTAAATAATTCTACAGTTTCTCTCTATTCTACTTGTAGATACGTTATATACAAAACAACATAAGTCTGATTTATACATAAGTGATGATAATGAGTTGTAGGAAATCTTCCTATCTGGAAGCTTTCTGTCGTTCTTAGACACGTGCGATGTTTCCACATTCTTTATAACATGGCTAATCTAAAATGTATACAAGAAGAATCAATTGAAAATAAACAAATATAAATGTGTGTTTATTGTTGCAGAAAATAATATATTCCTTATGTTTTGGCAATGTTCCAGAGCATAGTCAGTTATGACAAGCAATAAATCATAGATATAAAGTACGTATTTATATTTATATTAACTAATCTATAAAGTGTAAAACAAGTTTAACTATCTAATTTCGACTCTGTCTTGTTGACAGCTTATCTCATAAACTGCAGAAAGTTTGGCTCCAGAATTATAATTCTGTATCCTTGATACATTGAAAAAATATTCTGAATGAATTGTTTTAGTAATCCTCGGCACAATTAAGAAATATTCTGAAAGAATTGCTTAAGTAATCCGAAAGAATTGCTTTAGTAATCCTCGGTACAATTAAAAAATATTCTGAAAGAATTGCCCAAGTATATATATTCTTAATAGCTTTTATTCACGTAAGTTACCTAATGCCGACACTGTCATGAGAGATGTTTCAGCGTTTTTTACTTCTCTATTATTCTTTTAATTTTTTTTTATTGTTTGGTTGTGTTTTGGTGAATATATTTTATTCATATATGTATATAATTGCTATCTAAACTTACCTGATAATTATTTAAGTTAACATTTTTTTCGTCATCCAACATTTTACATTCTTCAGAATCACTTTCAGACTTCAAGTTACAATTTCTAGATTTGGTTTGAATTTTGTCTAGAGCATGCACTAATGCAAATTCACACATAACAAATGTCACAAACGCTAGGCACACGGAAAACCAGATTTCTATTTCCATTATGTACATTTCATCCGGGAGTAACATACTGATTCCAATCTCCTCGGTTATCATCGATAATAAGCAAAGTGTTCCTAGTTTGACCCTGGATGACACTTCATCTTTGTCAATCCAAAAGCTTAGCCAGCCCACTATGACAATAAAAATACTTGGAAGATATAACCGAAGTATACTGACGGGAAAATGTTTCTGAATGTTCATCCGGAGTTCGATACAGGAATTGTCAACAACTAAAACAGAATAGAAAATACAATGTTAAAAATCAGAAATAACAAATGTAAAATGTATCGGGATTATAAAAAACAGCCAAAAAAAAATTATTGTTGCACGATTTTTTTTTTCGCTTGAAATACAAACCAACAATTCAAGTTAGATATTTGAAAAATAGTTTATCATTTTTGGTACGATTCCTGACGTAATAATCATGTCAGTAAAGATAAATGAAAATAAATAAATAAATAGATAAATAAATAAATAAATAATTGTCTGTAACGCATACCTCTCTGGTAAGAATTTTTACATTCTGAAATGTTCCATGTGGTAAGGATGATTTTATCTTTTTCATAATTCTCCGCAAACAAAACAGGACTAGTTTTACCCCAGGAAAGCAAAACAGACTTCTGTTCAAACGAATCTGAAACAGAGAAAATTCATTTACTTGAAAATACGTAATACACATCTGTCAGTACAATGATAGACTCTATAAATATACAGCTTGGTTGCTTTCCAAGACACCACCACAGACATGTTACAGAGGCAAGTGGGTGACTTCATATGTCCCAAACTTAATAATTAAAGTAATCAATGTCGGGTCCGAACAAATGCAGTCGTTAAAGACAGAAACTCGGGAGTTTTACAATCGTAAGACGCAATCTGTGGTCATGTTTTGTTTGGCTATTTTTAATTCACTGGTTTTGTAATGTTTTTGATTGTTTAATCATTTAGTAACTTTTTGTGTTCCATTGGAGTTATAGCTTATACTAATGATATGTAAATTATGTAAATTTATGTTTCAGTTGCAATTTTTTTCTTTAAGATATTCTAAATTCCACACATTATATTTGTTGTGAATCGAATGTAATATAATTCTCTCCACAGTTCAAAAAATATCATCTCCTTCTAGTATTTTTGTTGTTGTTGTTTTAGATATTGCAAAGTACATTTGTTTTAAATATCTACATTTTGTACTCAACTTGTATTCAATTAGAATCTTTTATATCTTCAACAATTTCAGCGTCTCCGACGACAGATCCTAACGGAGAATGTCTGTCAGTTCATTTGTCGAAAATCGGTGGGTTTTTGGTAACTCCTTATTTCTCTACCATTTCTGAACTGACCTGCTCTATATTAGAATAATAACCTTGACTGTAGTATGAAACATAATTCAATCCACCTATTCTTGACATATGTTCATTGTATGCTTTCTTTGGCTTTAATACATTCTGCGACATTTTCCTTACCGGTCTAAAAGGTCAAGGGAGGTAATACAATATACACGTACTTACTTATACTGATGTAAAGCTGACAAGAAAGATAACCCTTTGGAAATCTTATTTTATCTGATGGACAATTGACTGTCGGTGAAAATCTGCAAGAAAAATATTCAAACTCTATAACAGAAGTTATTTTTTAAAAACAATAATTGAAGAATGAGTGACATTTCTTTTTGAGATTTTATGGAAGTCAATGAAAACGCACATGTAGTGAGTTTGTTAAATTAACTACATGAATATTCGGATAAAATATTAATGAGAGGAAATTTTCTAGATGCGTTCAGATACTGCTGTGTTACTTAATTTTCACGGTAAATTGGAACAATGTAAAAACCTTCTATATTTTACTTAAAACTGTATTTTTTCAAAATATAGATTGATTTTTCCACCAACTTCCATCTAAAAAATAACTCTTAAATTCAGAATTAGCTTAAATTAAATGAAGTAATTATCGAAATAGTTATGGTCAAAACCCTCGTAAATCTTTTGTCTACAAAACCGCAATAATATTTTTTTAAAATAAAAAATCAAATATTTATGCATAAACATCACATAACTTACCTTGAACCATATAGTAATGATCCATTCGGATAAATCCACAGAAAGGCGTTTCCTGTTGAATCCCACGCATGTGCATTCAAATCGTTTTCAATGAAAATATGGGGTGCCCATACATTGTTCCAAAACTTCCGGTGAACGACGTGATAATCATTTTCTCTTTCAGATCTGAACTTGAAACGGTCATCATTCCAGCTCAAATATATGTACATTAAAAAGTTAATGTCCTGTCAAATAAAATTTAACAATTAAAAGACCTTTATATAACTCTCCTTCATTCCTAGGGTATCTAGACACAACTGCTTTTGGTGTCCTTACATCAAAGGGTCTTGCTAAAAATTATAAAATTTTGTCTAACGTTTATTTCACAAAATACATTTGCTTGTTAAGACGATATACTCAGAAATCTGTCAATCATTTAAGTCATTTAAATAATTCAAATTCAAATTCATTTTGTCTATCCAAATGTTGTTTGTTATATTTTTATATAAACACCATTGCGTTTTTTCTCCCGATCGAGCTATCAATCGTATGCTTAACTTTCTGAACAAATGAAAATCTCTTGTACGAAAAACCATACTTGATATACATGTATGTATGTATGTATAAGTCGTAGAATGTGTGAAAAGAGAATGCAAAGACGCTTAGCACTGACAGCAGCAATCATTATCAATAAATATAATTATGGGTTTGATTGGGTGGTTATTCGAGACAAGAATATGCAAAATCCAAAAGTTTTGTTACATGACCAAATAATAATAATAATAATAATAATAATAATTTTGTCTACAAGTACGAGTACTTAAGGCATTTTGAAATTAACACGTGTGTAGCAAATTGTCGACATAAATAAAACAGACGTTTATCATTTGTTTACAAATAAATAAATAAATCACAATTTTGCTGCGATGTACATGTACAGCGATATTAAAAATCGAAGCCCGTACATTTTTTTCATGTGAAAACAAATACGAACCTCTGATGATCCACTTCGTATCTGAGATATAAATGACCTGATTGTAACTTCTGTTCTGTTATCTGGAGGGATTCAAGAAAAAAATTGAAGGAAGAAAATTACTTAACATGCATAAGAATTTACATCATAAGCTTTAACAATAAAGCAAAATCTATTACTTATAGCAATAATTTTGGCCAGCATCAATGAAATGAGGTCAAATCGTGTTGCTTAACATTTTTAAACATTTCTTTTAATAAATTATCGAGTCTCTTTAACGAAAAAAACATATACCAGAGATTATTTAGCAAAAATTAGCAATTTTGAATTTAGGATCAAATATAAGAAAGCTATTTTCAATCCTTAAACTTTTGCGGTTTAGATAAAAATTAAAAGAATTAAAATTATGAGTGATATACACGGAAGTACAATATTATTCGAGTTGTTTCCTCATATCTGTTTTTACCTCTGCCGGAACTACAGTAGAACTTCGATAACTCAAACTTCGATATCTCGAATACCACGGATAACTCGAAGTCTTTATTTTGTCCCGACCGATGTTCTATATAAACTATATTAGGAAAACTTCGATAACTCAAACTTCTATAATTCGAATACCCCCGATAACTCGAAGTAAAAATTCCGTCTGTAGCTTAAAAATTTATTATAATTAACTTCAAAAACTCGAATTTTTTTAAACAATGTATGATCAATGGCCCGTTTAATAATAGAACGATCAGAGAAATCACATATCTGTAATTAGGCTACCGTTATAGTAGTAATACCGTTTCGTAATGGTGGTTATGTTAAAGAGTATGAAAAATGGTTTTATTGTAATAATAAAATAGAAATTGTTAATCAGTTTAATTAATTGGGTTTTCTTTTGAATTACAATGGTAAATTTCATGTAACACAACAACAGTTTGCATCACAAGGTAGAAAAGCAATGTATTCTCTTAAGAGTAAAACTAAAGATTTATTTTTAAATACTGAAACCATGTTATCATTATTTGACACTTATGTGTCCAGTGTATTACTATATTCTTGTGAAGTTTATGCAATGCATAAAGGGAAATTTTTAGAACAGGTTCATTTAGATTTTTGTAAAAATGTTTTAGGTGTGAAAAGTTCGACAACTAATGCTATGATTTATATTGAATTAGGCAGATTACCACTACAAGTTATAGGAAAATTCGTATGTTTAAATATTGGTTTAATCTTCTAAATTCTAAAAATTGTATATTATTAAATTGTTATAATGTTTTACTAAGGTTGGGTTATAAGCACATTTCAAATAAATTTATATGGACAAATTTTATAAAGAAGGAGCTTGAGTCTCTTGGTCTTGGCCACATTTGGTATAACGTAGATGTTGCTTTGTATGAGATTAGACAAAGGCTTGAAGATACTTGTAAACAACATTTATACTCCATGTTAGAAACCTCTACAAAGTCTTCAATATATAGATTTTTAATTGACAATTTTACTTTACAATATTATTTATGTAAGCCTATTCCAAGTCATTACAAAAAAATCCTGTCTAAATTCAGGTTATCTTCTCATTGTTTATCCATTGAAACAGGTCGTTATAATAACAAAAAACGAAATGAAAGATGTTGTATATTTTGTAACGGTGTTATTGAAGATGAATATCATTTTATTTTGGAGTGTAAAACATATACCAATATTAGAAAACAATTTATTAAACCATACTGCTGGGTCAAACCAAGCATGTACAAACTTATACAGTTGCTCAGCATCAACAATGTCAAACAATTATGCAATCTAGCGAAATTTTTATACAATGCTTTAAATATTAGAAATAATGTTTAACTTTATATCATTATATTTATACTTTATATTTATTATCTCTCCTGGTAATGCTGTTTATTTATGTATACACATATTCTGCTCACTGAACATTGTTTATATTATGTAATTATATATATTGTAAATCCAATAAGTTGTAATTAACTTACGGAATAAAGAAATTGATAGTAGAGAAATGAACCGAGTAGTTCTTGTTATCTACCGTATTAATTAGTATCAATTAACGGATTAATATTCAGTACCGTCACGGACAATTAAGCCTAACATGTACGCTAATCCTCTACTCTAATAAAAGAAGCCGAATAATATGCAGCCGTCGATAACTTTTCTAATCTTAATAAAAAACGATTAACCCCGTTGTACTCACGACTGCATTAAAATCTTAAATGACGTATTACACTGCTTTATAATTTCATTAACTTTCTGTGTGTATTTTCTAACGAATGTAAAAAATAAGAATTTTGATAAACATGTACATATATCTGATTTCCGATTTCGTTGTTCGTATATATCGTGATTTTAAAATAAAATAACACGTTTCGCACGCTTTTACCGTTAATATAAATTCTTTGATAAATTCTTTATTATATTTTCTTTAAAAGTATCTTTTACTTTTTTACATTCGAGTAGAGGTAACTGTACAAAACATCAAGATTTCTGTAGTGGAAAAGATATATTAATGTGACACCATTCTTGGACATCATCCTTCAACTTCGATAACTCGAACACCCCGATAACTCGAAGTCCCCAGTGACGTCCCGGGCACTTCGAGTTATCGAAGTTCTACTGTACTTTTTTTGTAAACATTGGCGATATAAAGTCGTTGTTTTTCGATAAACGTTAAATGTTCTTTGTCTTTTTGGTATTTTTAATTTTATAATTTAATTATAAGCATTTTCAGGATTTTTGTTCGGTTTATTGACAAATAACTTTAATGAAGACTGTGCACTATTTTGCATAGACCCGCTACGCTTTTAACAGTAAAAGCAGACATAGAAATATTTTTAAACTGTAAATATTTATACAAGATTCCCGAAAATACTAAACCCTCTAACTACTCTACATGATTGACGTCAAAATGGTCAAGTAACCTCTGGAATAATATCATCAACATTGCCTTCTAAATTAAAGGGTACCTGTAACGATTTTCAGTTTTGACATATTTTATTTGTCGTACTTAAATATGGCTGTAGCGAAAATTCCATAAAATTCCATTTCATAATAACGTAGATATCGGTGATTTTCTAATACATCTCTAGAAATCCAAATCAAAAAGGTCGATATCGAGGCTCCCGTGTTGTGACGTCATACCAGTAACATATCTCCACAGAATATTATTTACCAACTACTAAAATAAGACAAATACGAACTCGTAGTTTAACTTTCTATGATTATTTTACGGGGAAAACTATTTAATGAAGTGGATAACATCCGTTTGACATGTACCGATAATAAAGATTATTATTAATCCTTTTGTATATTAGACACATTCCTTAGATTTAGACCCACACCTGTAATTAACAGGATGTCACGTATAATTTGCAAAATTGATTTGCAGGTTGATAAAGTTATCTTACGACCTGTAATATACAATAATATATTTACAGTTCGAGTAAAGTAAAATAATTTTATCTGATAAACGTAATTTGTCATATACAGTCATGATAAAGTTTTCACTCCGGAAAAAAGGATATTTCATTTTAAAATTTTAAAAAGTAAGAAAAAGAAATTTTTCTTTAGTTTTCATGTCAATAATAATAATAATAATAATAATAATAATGAAATGTAACTTTTAGGCAAAATTGAAAATTCAAAATTGACGACCAGAATAGTCTATTTGAAACACGTTTACAGATCTACTTACGACATTTAATTAGATAATAGATTATTAGATTTTATATTAAATTTTAGTTTTCACTTTTCCTTGGGCATACATATAGTCGTGATATTTTAAAATTCTTTATTCTATATATACAAATCCATTAAATTATTATTATTATTATCATTATCTCGTTTTTTAATGTGGTCCCCATCTAAAATCTGTATCATTTCATTTTAAACAATTATAATATATTTCGCGTAAAATAATTTGAGATGGAATATCTTGTCTTTTTTTTCTTTTTAATTACCCCAGCATCAATTAGCCATCGGGCAGTTGAAAAGAACTATGTTACAAACTTTAATCGTGTGAACATCTTCCAATTATCAAGGAAATGTGTTGCCGCCAGACTACTTCAAAGTTTTCTACATATGGTCATTTAATTTCAACTGTCAATAAACATTGCACGCACAAAAAAGCATATAGGCGATTGGATTTTTATGTTATTTTGAATGCATTATTTTGATAGAAATCCAAAATCAGCACATGACACCAAAGCAAGTTCCATAATATTCATCCGGTAGCCTGTCCAGTCCGACTTGATATTTAATTCATTTTAAAATGGCGACGATTAAATTAATTTTTGTCGTGTATTTGACAAGTTAAAACTAATCGCGTATTTTTTTGTTATAGCTATGCAACTTATCGTAGTTTTTGAGTCTGTCAGTCAGACTTAATAAAATAATTTATTTTTTTAAAAAAAGTCAGATATAATCAATTTTCGTGTTGTTGACAAGTTAACACTCGTCACGTTTTTTCAACAGCTATGCAACCAAATGTAGTCACAATTTTCGAGTAGGTCGGGACTCGACTCAATATATTCATCAAATTCGCCCGTTTCTGGTCAGAATAAATAACGGATATACTCCAAATTCATTACTTATAAGATTGTCTACTGCTTCCCTAAATAATGACGAACTATTTGACATAAATAGGTACATGTCAGAGTCGTTACTTTCTTCTTCATACGCCAATATATCATCATAGTTACTACTGTCTATTATGTTAGACACTACTTCTAATACTGCAATGACGTCACACGTTTATAACTTAAAACGAGGCGTTTCACTTTGCGATAAAGAGAAAGTTAAAAAATGTGGATTTCAAACCGCTACAACTTTTTTATTTTATCACCAATTTTGATGCGGTTTTCGATATTGTTATATTTAAATAATATATAAAACAACTGTGATAAAAAAATTTTGGTTACAGGTACCCTTTAATTGGCACAGAACTACGTAATATACTGATCTCCTTGATAAAGATAAACCATGAAGAATCCTGTGTTTGTTATAGAGACCAACTAAGCTCTGAAGAGTTCCAACAGTTTCAGTATAATTAACGTTATTTGTATGTTGTAGTTATCGAGATATTTTAATAATTTGTTTACCTCTATCTGGAGGACATGAGTGATCTTTGTGTAAATATGAATACATGTCTGTATCTCTGAAATAAAATTATAACATTCTGTGTATGTATATTTATTGATAAATATTTATTTTTCAGAGATAAATAATTGTAGTAATAAAGAAAAATATATTGATTGATCGGTTGGTTGATTGATTGATTGAATTGGGTTTTACGTCCCAGTCAAGAATATTGACGTCACTGGCTATAGGTAAAGTGGTGGAAATTTTTATCTCTGCAGTGCGCTTCTGGCAAAGTACAAGGAGGGTTTTTAGTGTGTCACGTATGCCGTGACACGAGCATCGGTTTTAAGGTCTCCTCTGAAGGACCCCGTGACTTTTATTTTTATATGCCGAGTGCTTTGCGAAAGAACAGTCACTATCTATTTTCTAGTCTTGGTCAGACGCGGCTGGGGTTCGAATCCCGACCTCACATATACGAACCGAGTACTGTACCAACTAATTTCGTTAGTAGTTGGAGTCAATTTTCTCCACGTTTTATAATGATTCCTAAACTAAGATTGTTCTCAACTTCAATTGTCGATTTTTTTCCAGATAAGAAGCGTTTTGTTTATACATGTAATACCTAGCAACTGATTATCAAACATAGACATACTGGTGGATGTTGAAATCACAATCCAAAAAGCAGTGTGGAAACTTTAAAAACTGGCAAATGTTAGACAAATGAACTTTTACCCGGAAAGTGAGGCCGGGCGCTCCGGAAAGGGTAAGGACCTCTTTTCTAGCTAGCTACACCCGCCACATGTGGAATTAAAATTAAGAATGGAAGGAACATGGAACTATTGGACGTAAAGTCAGCCTATATCCAAACCAAAATAATTTTGGATACAGCGACATCATGTTTTTCAACAATACTGCCATGTGCTACTATAAAATTGCATTATTTCATAATAATACTGTGATGATTGCCATCAAAGTTTTGAAGGGGAAACATTATGAAAAACATTGCTTGATTATTAATAAATAGTGAGAACCATATATATAAACAAGCTCCTTGCTGTTACAAAACAGAAATGTGTTATCAGTTTTATGGTTTCAAATGTTTATAGTAATGTGTTTGTAGCGAAATTGACATTTAACGTTTCCAAAAACTCCTTTCTGTGTGATTAAAATTCGTTCCATATGGGATCGACTAAGAATCGGTTGAGGATACAGACTCGAATTTCACGATTATTTATTATCTAGGATATCCTGTTTATTATATTTTTATTACTTTAAAGATGTTTGGGTGTTTCAAGTTTCATTTTTTAAGATTACAATAAGCTTATGACACATGTTCACATGCATTTTATTTATTTGTATTACCACTGAAGTCTGACACATTTTACGGAAATTGATTTAGAGACATTAAAGAATGGTGAAAAACCAAAGCCAAAACAGTATGACATTCCGCTTTTAAACATATAATAAATCTTTTACAATGCCTATCTGATATATCTCTAATTCTGAGTTTCAGAAACCTATGCATTTATATTAATTATGGTACCTACTGTGCAACACCTGTAACAGAAATTGTAAACGAACTGTGACCATGATGACACGGGGAATAAATAACAGATTAAGCGATATGTTTATATATACACAACGTATACTTAATAACTTTTAGATAAGTGATTAGAATTCAAATCTTTAACAAAAAATAGCATTGAGAGTTTAATTTTATTTCAGTTTTCGCGATTTATGGACGTTGCTTTAAATAAACTTTGAGAAATTTGCAACAATAGACATCGTTCTTCTTTCAAAAACTATTACAATTTTAACAAGTTATACTAGATCTAATTAGCTTTTTTAAAAACAGCAAAGTGCCCTGATAAAAACTTGATAATATTGTCTGATATACTAATTTTTAATTTAATCATAAAATACATTCAAAAATGGTATATGACAATAATTGAATGCATTTTATGATTAAATTTAGAAATGGTATATGACAATATCATATCTGATACAAAATATTAATATTTTCAAAAAATAAGCCGTAAGTTCTTTCCATTTTTATTAAATTAATTTCTTTTGAAATAAAAATCATGTATCCTTAATCTGCTGATTGATAAGAATTGTTTATTTTGTAAACAGAATTTATGAATAAAATTGTAACTGGCCGTCAGTTAAAAAATTTGATATCCACCACAAGGTCATTAATACGGAAATAATGGAGTTGTTTTCGTGTTTGTTGATGTATTCGTGTTGAGTGTGAAGATTTAATTAATACAACTGTGTGTCTTGTTTATCTCACAAGTTCACCCTTATAGATAAAGTTTGACATTACAAAGAATTTAAAAGTATTTTGTTTTTCTTTCCATGTAAAACATTAAAGCAGCTCTTTCTCGTTAAAGATACAATTTGGATGTTAATGGATAGTTAAGAACCAAAATAAAGTCTAAAGTATCTTAAGTATCTAGAAAGTGTAGATAAAATAATGAATAAAATTACATGTAATTGAGATTTTTCAAATATTTGACATGTATCCCATAACACAAATTAATGATTCCATGAAATGTTGATTTACTAAATGCGATTAAAATAATATTGAAATAAGCGGCCTCTAAAATTTTTATAGGACAACATTATACAACTTATCTGGTTGTGTAATAAAAAAGGTTATCATTTCCGGCAAATGTCATTGCAGGATGTAAAAGTTTTTATGAATATACATGTTGTTTATTTCAAAATCACGAGATATTCTTAGCTTTGTAAAAAAAGATTTTCGCGATTTAAAGACGTTGCTTTAAAAAAAACTTTGAGAAATGTGCAACAATAGACGTGATAGGTGATAGGCAAATATATGATAACGAAACAAGCACTGTGGCTTTTCTGAATAGCTAATGTTAGTTGCAGTATTTCAATTAGAAACTGGCTTTTCCTACGATTTGGCTTGCAATTTTTTTTCTTAGTCCAACTATTTTCCCTCTCGTTTTTATGGCATTTGCCAATTGTATTGTTATTAAACATGTATTGTCTACTCATTTTTATCACCCGTGCATTTAAGAAAGAAACTGGCATTTTCCAAACATCCTGAAACTGGCATTGTTTTATTGAATTTATTCTTACCTGATATAACTTTGATCCAGTATGACATCATTTGACATACAGCAAGTAACGTTGGCTACAGACAGGCACGTGATCAGCAAAATGAATTTCAACCTCTTTTGCAAGATTACTATATCATTCTAAGGCAAAAACAATACAAGCATGATGCTCGATTTTCGGACAAAATATACTAGTATGCTTTGGGAGAAATGAACAACATGATCATTTTTTTTAGACTGAATATGTATTTTCGCCGTTTTTATATTTTCAAATTTCTATTTCTATATTATTTTGTACATGTATTTCACGAAGCTGTTAAACATAAATATCTACAATATAATGTCAAATTTGCCCCCCCCCCATGATAAATAAATATTTAAAAAAAACAAAAACAAAAAAAAAAAAAAAAAACAAAAAAAAACAAAAACAAAAAACAAAAAAAAAAAAAACAAAACACCTTATTAAGATAGTTTTTAACGTTAGTCTGCAATAAACCGGAAATCAAATATTGTTGATGGACTTTAGAAAATGAAATTGTTAAATCCCTAAGAAAAAAACCCAATTTATTTTGTTATATTTATTAGAAAAATAAATATTTGATTATTTTATTTAACAAAATTAGATTTAAACCCTCCATTATTAAGCCGATTTAGCTATTATGTCTCTTTAAATATTGGAGACTTTAAAATTTAACACAATTCTGGTATATACAATATATCAACACTATGCCAATATTCAGCAAGTACTTGAAATTTGAAACTTTGAAATAATTCTTATCTAAATTGTTGTACTTACCATTTTTTGTCTATATAAGCTAAGTCAAATTTTAGGCAGAAAAATGAAAATCCTAAATAAATCATGCATGTGTTTTACATACTCCATCAGATCAGAACGGAAAAAAATCCATATCACTCACTCATTCATTTATTCGTCAAATAGCTTTATCATCAGGTCACTCTAAGGGTGAAAGATAAACCAATTAGACTGGACTGTCCAGATCAAATGATAGAAGTAAACAAAGATGAGCCCGTTATAAAATTATGCAAATATGTAAATATCTTGACCATTCCACAAGTAGACCAGCGGTCAACAAAACGGGATTAGGAGTTAACATATGTAATACACAGTGTGTGTTAGGATGATATAGTTAGTGTGAGATAAAGGGTTCTATGAGGCTTTGATGATTGTTTAGTAAATATTTTGGATAAAATGTCAATCAACGTTTTATATACATCCCTGTCATCGATAGACAAATACACACGAACTGGAGAGAGAGAGAGAGAGAGAGAGAGAGAGAGAGAGAGAGAGAGAGAGAGAGAGAGAGATCATATTGAAAACATATTTGATTAATATCAATGTGATTTCTAATTTCATGAGAGAGAGAGAGAGAGAGAGAGAGAGAGAGAGAGAGAGAGAGAGAGAGAGAGATCATATTGAAAACATATTTGATTAATATCAATGTGATTCTAATTTCATGAGAGAGAGAGAGAGAGAGAGAGAGAGAGAGAGAGAGAGAGAGAGAGAGAGAGAGAGAGAGGGCACATAAGCTTCAACACAAATTTATGTTATAAGCACACAGGGTCAAGAGAAAAGTTTTCCAAAAGTCATTTCTAAAAAAGTTTGAAGATCGGCAACCAAAAAAGTACCCTCAATATCTTTATGAGTCCGGTTAAATTGGAATCTTCAATGAATCCCTGTGCATTCTAAAGCCAAGACAGAACCGCCTAAAGCAGCACGCTAACGATGTCTGTATTTGACAAAGTGAAATGTACAACCCGATTAGGCCAACAAAGTTTGAACTTAATACTTCTTACCTCGAAAACCACTTCGGTAGCTCAGTTGGTAGAGTGCTTGCTTCGTTAGTGGCAGGTCGTGGGTTCGAACACCGACCGGGTCTGACCCAAGACTTGAAAGTTGGTAGTGACTGTTCTTTCGCCAAGCACTTGGCATTACGAAATGAAAGTCACGGTTCTTTCGGGTTGGAACTTAAAATAAATGAAGTCCCGTGTCATTCCAAGTGCAACATAAATAAACATATGAGTTTCGCATTTTGGATTTTAACATATAAGCAATACGTTTGTATGTACATGAAATGAGAAAGTCTGTCATGCTACATTTCAGTCGTAAAATTTTTATTGCATCCTGGTTTTAGGTCAATATATTGATTGGTGTTTATCTCGAAAAACGAGCTGATTGTTTATAGTATAATGAGCGCTTCATTTGTCCCTTAAAATGGTTCTGATCCTAGTTTTTACATTAATGTGTCAATTTGAATCAAAGTTCTTTTTTAATGATCACTAACATGGCAGTCATGTCTGGGACGATAGAAGAAACCGGCGCATTCGCTCGATTATGCCGCTAACAATGGTTTTTAAAAAATTTCAAGCATTATTAGCAAGAAATAATCTTAAACGATTGTTTTGAAATGCCTTTGTCATGATACATAGTAAAGATTTAAATTTTTTTTAAAAAAAACTTAGATTTGGAGGACAACTGCTGAAATACAACACGCCTGTTAGTTCAGGGTTTATTACAAAGCAAGCGCTTCTCATTTGAAGTAACTAGACGATTCCTCCAATGATATAAGTAATTAATACGAGTTAAAAATTGTCGATTTTCTTTGCATTTGACTGTGATGCGATCCAAATGTACATTTATTAGGTTGTTTTTGATATCGCAAAACCTTACTCGTCTCTAATCATCGAGTCTATAGTGATTTCATTTGTTTTTATAACAATTTTCAAGTGCAAAAAGGACAAATATTATAAGGATTTTCAATTTTAACATATTTTTCGTTATACTTAAATATGGCTTTAGCGAAAAATTTCTTAAAAATCCACCTAAAAGTAAGGAAGATGTAACAACGCAAAAATTGAGTGATAGCAAGGTATTATGTTCAGAATAAAATCTACATTATATAATGTTTATTAATTTTAATATATATTTTTTGGTAAACCGAGTACCAGTAAAGTCAGACTTTAATCAACTATAATATCAAGTATACGTATTTATAATTTCTCATGTTCAGTGTTTGTAATTTATCTTTCTGTCATTTCCTTTTTTCATTCATTGAGCCTTAATAAAGTCAGTAATTAAGAAATATGTAAATGGACTAATCGCACCTTAAGCTCTATCTATGGATTATTTTGGGAACTGCGTAAACAAGTCAGATGTGTCACAGACTCAAAAGTGTTGACATTGATTAGCCAGACGGAAATTAATTGCAATTAATCCATTTTTGTTTAATTAACCATTTATCTACATTCTGTTGTCATAGTGATTTTAACGTTTTAGTATTTAGTATCTTCGATGTGAATGTGGCCTTGGAACTAACCAGGTCGCACGACCAACTACGAAATAAAGTGTTAGAATTGTAATTTCAAGTTTCAAATTCTTCTTTTATAATTTTAATTTAAATTCCATGTAAACAAAAAGTTTACAAAGATATCGAAAGGTTTCTAAAACGTCTCCAGAAATCCAAATCGAAAAGGTCGATATCGAGGCCCCGATGTAGTGACGTTATAACAGTAACATAACCCCACAGAAAATTATTTACCAACTACTAAAAAAGACAAATCCAAACTCGTAGTGGTACTTTCTTTGAATATTTCACGATAATAATTTATTAACGTTGAATTTGCAACCGATCGTCACCTTTACCAATATATGTTATTAATCCATTTGTTAATTGGACACATTCCTTAGATTAAGGTCCACATCTCACGACGGTAATCAACAGGATGTAACATACTTGTAACTTATTATTATCATCTCGTTTTTTTTTTAAGTGGTCTCCTTCTGAAAACTGTATCATTACAATTTAAACAATACTATTTTGTGAAATAATTTAAGATGGAATATCTTGGATTTGTTTCTTTTAAATTATCCCAGAATTATTTAAAGCCGTTAGACAGTTGAAGAGAACCATGTAATAAGCTTTAAGTTATAGTGAAAAGCCTCAAACTCCAATCTGTGAAAGAAAGAATTGATCTCGACCCTTATTGGCCTCGATCAATACTCTCTTTCACAGAATGGACAGTTACAGGCTTTTCTCTATCTTAAACATTGCATTCTTTGTGTTTTTAAAATACAGTATTAAATCACCCTTTCATTAAATTATGGACAGTTGTGGGTTACGTGATTTCTTTTTTAATTTTATTGACTGCTGTAGGTAATTCTATAGTGTGTTTAATGAAGTGTATTCAGTCATGCACAAGAACACAAAATGCATGCTTTTTGTGATTTGCTCATGCAAGACTACGAATCATGCCATGTGCTTTCATCTGTTACGAGTTGAGTTGAGTAATGGTGTGTAACGTCACAGTCAAGAATATTTCCTCGTTTATTTTAAGTTCCCATCCGAAAGAACCGTGACTTTCAATTCGTAATGCCGAGTACTTGGTACAGCCACTACTCACTTTTCAGTCTTGGGTCAGACCCGGCCGGGGTTCGAACCCATGACCTCCCACTTACGGAGCGAGCACTCTACCAACTGAGCTACCGCAGTGGTTGGTTCATTTGTTACGATTTCATCAAAAAGTGTAGACATAGTTTTGTCTCAGTCAAAATTTACCCCATTAAATAAATATAAAAGATATTGAAGGAGAAAACCAGTTACTGGAAGTTAGTAATATTTTACAATGTAGATATTCTAATATTAGTGTTCAGTCTACCAGTAAAAAGATAAAGTCTGTGCAGAATGAAAAACCAAATGTTTGTGACAATGTCGACAGTTTAGGTGAGACAACTCCGTGTTGATTTCGGAAATACTAGTCATCATTTTGTTAATTTATATCGAGTTTGTAAGTCCAAACTAACTTTCGTGTGGAATTTAGCGATGTTTGCATGGAAATTGTACACGTGTTCAATTTCGAATTAAAAAATGGAATCTATACATTTCTTTGATGTTTATTGATTTTGTTTTAGGATTCAATGAGTTCAAACTTCTATGGTGTGTTTCTGTTCGTATTTAACACTTCACCTGTAACTGTCCAATAACGGTTTATATATCTGTACATTCTAGCTGTCCATTCAATCAGTTAATTATAAATGTACAGATACTTTAACTTATTGGATACTTACAGGTAATAAATAGCGATTACAAAAAGACTAATGGTGACGTCATGGCGATGTTTTAATATTAATTGTGTGAACATCTGCCAATAAGCAAGGAAATGTAATGCCGCTAAAATGTAATATTATTTAATTAATACTATAATTAAACATTGCACAATTTTCACTTGGGTTGGATGGTGACCGTTGCCCTTTTTTTATTTGAAGCCGGTTTCACAGTTAATACCATGGTATTCAGCCAGTGGTTTGTCTAGCCCGACTTGATACTTAATTTAAAATGGCAACGACATTTTCGTGTATGTGACAAGTGAATACTCGCTGCTTATTATCATTATTGTTATTTTTTTGGAAGTATCAGAACGCCCTGAAATGTGATTTAGAACATAACTCAAAAGAAGTATTGCAGCTACATTTTAATAAGTTAACAGATAACACGTTTTAGTAATTAACAAGTCAATAACAACAAAATCAAAATCTCTCTCTCTCTCTCTCTCTCTCTCTCTCTCTCTCTCTCTCTCTCTCTCTCACACACACACACACACACACACACACACACACACACTGGGAATTAAGATAGTCTTTTCAGCCAGGAAAATATTTTCACATTATGAAAATAAATGTCAAATGGCATTGGTCTGAATAGTCAGCCATTTCAAAATTCGATAAATAATCAAAAATCGATATCAAGAAACCACTGTGTTTTATGGTGTTTCAATTTGGTTGCACATCTTCGTCATCAGTTTCCTCCGCCTCGTCGTCATCGCTATTTTGTTCATAATGTTGATTAGAATATTTTGAGAAAGTAAATATTGGCACTTTTTGAAGATCTCGGACTAGAGTTTGTGGTAAGTCCAACTGTTTTATATCTGTGGTGCCTATTGGTAACATACTTCTCAAAACCTGTTCACATCGCTCTTTTAAAGTATAAACTAAAATCAAAAATTTAAAAAATTCATAAAGTATATGTTTATGCAATAAGAAATAACAGCATTGCTAAGCATAAAAATAGCAAATACGCAGTCAGGGCTTTGTGGGAATGATAAAGGAAATAATCAATGAAAACCTGACTGAATCGCTTAATATTTTCAATCAGCAATTTTTGGATTATTCAGAATTCTAAATTTAGTTTTAAAAATAATATTTTTAAAAACATTTTTCAGGTGTGTTGCGCTTATTTTCTCCTGAACATGGGACAAAACAAATCCCAGATACATGTAATTTAATATGTAAACTTATTCTCCCTTCTATTCTTATAAAATTATGATTTTTTTAGTATTGGCAGTAATTTTCCCGTATATTCAAAACTTAACTACAGATAAAAAAAATCAATCACTTGAAGTTCTATTTATAGAATTTACTAGCTATGGCCTTTATATTGCCAAACATTTTGTTTGTTTTATTCGATTTTTCATAAAGGTGCAAAACTTGATTAATCAGAGGACTTCAACATCACACACACACACACGCACACACACACTATATATATATATATATCTATGTGATATCATTAATTTTTGTGGGGTTTTGACAAATCTCTTGATATAGAAAAAATCCATTTACAATTTTGTAAAAAGTTATTATATGTAAGAAAATCAACAAGTAATAATATGATTTATTTTGAACTGGGTCGTTTACCATTGCAGTTTTTCAGGCAAATAAGAATTATAAAATACTAGTTAAAATTGTTAAAAACTGATAATTGTATTATTATTATTATTATTGCGTTCATGTTATAAAGAGTTATTGTGTAGAATTGATACAAATTGTAAATTTAATTGGTTAAAAAATGTTAGAGATTTATTATCAACGATGGGTTTTCATGATATTTGGTTAATGCAATTTGTTGATAATGAAAAACTATTTTTGAGTGTTTTTTCTTCTACTTTAAAGGATAATTATATACAGAATATGCTTGAATATTTTGAACAGTCCTCAAAGTGATTTTTATAAGTATTTAATAGATACTCATTATTTACAATATTATTTGAGAAAACCAATTCCACTTAAGTATCAACAAACCATTTGTAAATATAGACTCTCTGCTCATGATCTTTTGATTGAAAGAGGAAGGTATACAAATATTGAAAGAAAAAAACAGACTGTGTACATGTCCTTTAAATGTTGTTGAGGATGTATTCCATTTTGTACTTATTTGTCCTTTTTATAAGAATGTTCGCAAGCAATATATTAAACCCTACTTCTGGACCCGCCCATCTGCTTTTAAGCTAGTTCAACTATTTGGTTCCTGTAATATTAAACAATTGTGTAATCTTGGTAAATATCTATCAGCTGCTGAAACGGTTATCCAAAATATATCGCAAGCTTCTTTCCAATAATATACTTAATAATACATGTATTGCTTCTGATAAATGTCATACACAATGTATTTGTAAATATGTATTAGATAAGATTAGTATTTTTTGTATTATACGCCATACTTAATGCATTTATTTATTATGTAATGTAATTTAAGATGCTGATGAGTTGTAAACTTAAAGCAATTAAAAATTATTATTAATTTTAAAAAATCTAAATCACTTTAGGTCATTTCAAGTACCTAAAAATATGAATAAATTAAATTTATCTAAAAAAAATTTTTTTTTTTTAATTTTAGGTGAAAAAGCTTTATATGAAGTATATATTACCTGGTATATCGACATATACAACGTCTCTATTTAGACTTTCTTCTGTCCAAGGTCTGGGAAAATACACTGCCTTTCCTGCTAGTAACAATCTATCTCCCGTTAGCCAGTCTCTTGCTGACCAGGGATGTGTCACAAACGTGTCAATATTGAAGCATTTTCCGTGATTCAGTACGCAATATCTGACTAGTTTTCCTTGATAGTCATGCCAATAGACAGAAACTTTCCGTCGACATCTACAGTGAAATTCGGCATATGTTTTTTGATCGTGTCTTAAAGATTTCAATGGCTGTCCCTCAGCCTCCGAGGACTGAGTTTCTTGTGCCATTTCCAGATTATGATTTAACACGTCAACGTTTATCATAACAACAAATAACGTATCCTATTCTTACCATACCAACCACATTGAACCCAACAAAGTATACTTAATGTATCATTAAGTACATGAAACACTTGTGCTACCACTGACCATGATCTTTTTTCAAATTCTTATTGTGTTGCTCCAAATTCAATACTGATGACAGGGACTAAAATTTTGAATGGTAAGAAATTTTTAGCACACAAAAAACTTCAAATATTTTAATATAAACTGTTATTTTATAATTTGAATCAATTTCTAAAATTAATAAAAAATAGTATATATTTTTGTTCCAACTTTCTTAATAAAACAATTACATAAATAAGTTATTCCTCTTTGCTAAAACATCAGGTCATAAGCATGATAAGTAAAACAGCATAAATTGTTTGCGAAAGATACTGATTTTTTTAATATTATACACTTATTTTATTTATTTATTTATTTATTATTATTATTTCACCATCATCATCATCATCATCATCATCATCATCATCATCATCTTTTTTTTTATTTATTTATTCATTTTATTTTTTGATTATTTATTTAATTATCTTTTTAGAATTATTTATTTATTTATTTATTTATTTATTTATTTATTTATTTATTTATTTATTTATTTATCTCCATTTAATGAAACAAAATTGATTTTACTAAATTAGATCTACTTTTACATACTGAAACTAATGGACAACTGTTTTGGTTTATTAAAATAGGGTAAATTTTGTATGGTACGTATAAACTTAATGTACGTCTTGCTATTCATAACACGTCTAAATAGTCTTTATCGACTAGTTTTACTAAATCAAGTCTAGAAAAACAACCAAGGACAATAACCAGATAACAAATGTAAATTATTTTGTTAGCGGGAAGCACAAAAAATCAACATGCAAAAGACGGCAAGAATGAAAAAGGAACTTCAAATGTTGTCACAGACACCACCACACGGAATTTCGTGTTGGGAGAAAGATGACAAGATCGATGAGTTAGAAGCCCGTATGTACAAGATATATTGAATTAGTGTATTGTCGAAAAACTTGATATTGAAATATTTCCTAATTTGAGTGGAGTGTGCACTTAATTGAGTGAATGCTTGTGAAACTATGTCCAAGTTAACATAGTAAATAACATAGTAAAAAAAATTTGGAAAACGGAGCCGCTGGTTTTTAGTGACCAGTCTAGTGGAGGTATTAAAATTGTGTGTTCAACCATCAATGGCAACCTTTCAAAAGGTCCTTTGGCTTTGGATAGAATATTCATTTTACTGTTTACTTTCATAGTGAAATCATTTTTGGTTGGCAATAAAAAATGAATGCACCAGTTTACTTTGATGAAGGTAGTTGAAATTCTTTTTTATTTGGACTCAGTTTTTAGAAGTGTAAAGACTGACAAAATAACAAATAAGTAATAGAATGAATATTGGATTTACAGACTTATCAAATAATTAATTGATCTTTTAAACTGTGTTTTATTGAATTATGATTTTTTTTACAGAAATACTAGGTGGAGATGGTACACCTTATGAAGGAGGATTATTTAAGTTAGAAATTCAAATACCGGAAAGGTTGGTTGATATATTTGGTCCTGTGTCGAAAATGAATTAAATCAAGAACATTCTAGAAACCCCATTTTATTAAACTAGTTCAGAATGTTCTCTTGGCAAAAGCTATACTAAGTTTATTTATGTCATTTTGGATAATAAAGTAGATGAATAGTTCAGATTATAGAAAAAGACCTTGCCATTACAGTAGAAGCCACCTTATAGGCTTCAGTCTTTGTCAGACTTGGGCAAAATTATAAAATGAACAATAACTACTGTCTGATTCATGTCTGCCCTAGCAGAGTTTTTCAAGGTTTTAGAAGAGGTATCAAAAAATTTTGTAGCATGTCACATACCGTTATGTTTAATATGGTAAAACACACAAACACTCATTCCGGAAATACATTGCTGAAAAATCATGCGGGTTAAGAAAATAAAATTGCGCATGACTGACTTTATCATTTTCGCTCGCAGGTAATATCGTCTGCTAGTTTGACAGCAAAAGGGATATATACTGTGTTTCTAACAACAGCGATCTTACCTACAGCTGAATGGACTATTCTATCCTAACCCGCATGATTATTACAGCGATGTATTTCCGGAATGAGTGTCTGTGTGTTTTACCATATAAATTCCCGTAAGGACTTTAAAAAGCTCTGCATTTTATACTCCAGCTAAGATGGCATTTAGTTTGGTGTCAGTTAATTACAACAAAATGCATACATCATAACGGTATGTGACATGCTACAAAATTTTTTGATATCTCTTCTAAAACCTTGAAAAACTAGTGCTACGGCAGATGTGAATCAGACAGTAGATCAGCTCATATAGTTCATATTTAAAAGTGGGTACCTTGGTCAAATCATCCTTAATATTCTAGGTTAATTTTCCAGTCTACCCCAGATCTAGACTTGTTTAGAATTAAGTTTTGTGCAAATTTCCAAAGAAAATATTCACCTATAGACAAAAAGTAGTTCTCAAGACCATCACAAAGTAAGGTGTGTGTGTGTGTGTGTGTGTGTGTGTGTTAAGTAAAATAAAATAAAGCTTCTTAACATCAACCAATGTCACATTTTTAATAACATCAATTAAAAAATCCAAACAATTCCAGAAATGTCATTGGCCTCATGTTTTTGGTTCTTTGTTGCTGATCTTGTGTTTAAAAGACTAAAAAAATCAATAAGTACCAGGTTTCTAAATTTTTGTTTTGCAGATATCCATTTGAGCCACCAAAAGTAAGATTTATTACACCAATATATCATCCAAATATTGACACTGGTGGACGCATTTGTCTTGACACATTGAAGATGCCCCCAAAGGTATGTTTCAAAATAATGACCTTGAACTAAATGCTGAAAAAAAAACATGAGGAATTTTTTTTTCTTTTCTTAAAAAGTTCTATTGTTGGGGCCTTAAAAAAGTGCTGTTACTTAATGTTGTGACAATAGAACCAAAACAGACTTCTCATTTCAATAAGTTAACTTTATTGGTATAATTTTTTACAGCTTTGTAGTTGGGTCATAGGTGATTGAAATTGCTTCTAAATTGCTCCATCAATCATAGCTCTAGTCAAATAGGATCTTTGGTGGCTTCACTCCACTTCACTGTTAGCATAAACCAAATTATATATTTTATCCCATTTTAAAAAATATGGCCCAATTTTTCTTTAGATATGACCCATCATGACCTGACTTCTTTCAGTTCTTGATCCAACACTAAGAGTAAAGAGTTTTCTTTTTAAAAGGCTATTCCATAAAAAATTAAGTAATACTTAAATTTTGATTTTCAAGAATTTTTTTGTGAACTTACAATGGTTCATTTCAGAAGTCAATTATTTATTTATTTCCAGGGAGCTTGGAAACCGTGTTTAAATATAAGTACAGTGTTAACCTCCATACAGTTGCTGATGGCAGAGCCAAATCCAGACGATCCTCTAATGACAGACATTGTAAGAGATTCTGAAAATGCTATGATGATATTCTTATTACAAGAATAGTGGTAGTTAAATGGAGTGTACAAACATAGTTGGCAGTTGATAGAATCATTGGAACCAAACTGCCACAAACTGAAAAACAATTGTTACTTGTTTAGTGCAACCAGTTTTAACCAAATACCATCTGCACTGGAGATTTGTTCAGATAAAATTATATCAATTTTTACAGTTTACATTAACATTGTTGATAGTATGTTTTGTTAAATAATTTTTTTATTTTACTCAGTTATTAAGAACTTGTTAAAGTTAAATCCATAGTCCTGTTTGCAGTTTGAATTTAAAAAAAAAACAAAAACATATAAAAATAATTAAAAAAAAGTGGGAATAGAAGATTTAATTATTTTTTTAAATTTTGATGTTCCTAGATCTATTGCTCCACAACATGGCAGAGTCTCACAGGTGTCATGTACCATCAGATTCCCTATTTTCTTCCTTTTCTTCCTTTTTTCAAGTGAATTAGATGTACAGACAAGGTGTATATTTCTTCTTTTAACAGCTCTTGTTTTTTTTCAGTCTGATGAATTTAAATACAATAAGACACAGTTTATACTACATGCAAAAGAAACAACAGAAAAATATGCAATGGAACATAAGGTATAGTATTTTAGAATTTTGAACATAGCTATCTATAAATATTTGTCTTGAAAAACTGATGTTTAACAATCGATCAATATGCTTGTTGCTATTTTAATTTGTTTTTACAAGTGGAATAATCAAGTTGAAGGTCTTTAAAGGATGAGAAAATCAGAAACACTACTACAAATATTTCAAGGTCTAGATCATCAGTTAACTTGAGCAGTCATTGTATTTCAATAGTGTGAGGCTACTTCTATCCTGTAAGTAGTAATATTTTCACTGTCAATATTGAAACATGGCACATCTGAATTGTCTCTCTTGTAATACAGTAAAAAAAATAGCTCATTGTGATTTTTATTGAATATTTATTTACAATTTGTTTCTTTATAAAGATACAAAATTCACTAATTTGGTATATTAACAAAAAAGTATAAAGAAAAATTAATGGGATATTACAATATACAAGGAATTATTTATGTATTTGTTTGTTTGTTTGTTTGTTCATTTATAATTTGTTTGTTTTTCCATTTAGATTACAAATTCACAAAATTTGGGACTTGCCAACAATATTCAAGGAAAAGTTTATGATGCTAACAATGATTCACAAACAGAAGGAAAAAGAAAGCCTCCAGTACCAATGGTAGATCTTACAAATAAAAGGTTTAAAGACTCATGAACTACAGATTTCAGTACAACATTTATCTAGAAATTGATATGAGACAACAGTTATCTGGAAAGCTTGGATAAGCCTTTGTATCAAGAAAGCTGGAACCTTCATTTTATATATAACAGTTGTTAGAGTTTAAATGTTTTACACTGTAGATTGTTATGCCAAAAACCAGTATGTAAAGACCACCTGAGTGACTGAAATATTTGTTCTTTATAGAAAGTTGTCATTTACATAAAGATTTGACTTTATATAATTGGCAAAAAAGATAATTTATTGTTTGGTAGAAAATATTTATAATAGTCCTTTAAAGACAGGTTTTACTGTAAAAGGATTATAGGAAATATATGTTTTTTAATTCAGGCTGGCCCACAACAATTCATTAATATGTCAATGTTGCATTGTTATACATGAATTAAAGAGTTTGAATTTATACTAAAGCAGATGGTACATTACAACATTCTACCATGTTATCCTCTGTGGTGACCAGCTGTTTCAGACGAAATGTTTGCCTAATCAAACATCTTACAAAATGGACAAAAAATGGGCAAATCAAACATCTGTTTATTTATTTATTTATTTATTTATTTTTTTTTTTTTTCTATTTTTTATCTTTTTTTTTTTTTGTCAAATAAATGTAAAATTAAATGCTTTACTGTTCTAGGCAAATAAACATTTGACACATAATTCAAAGTTCCAGTTCCAAATTTCTTAATGATCTTCATGGATAATTTATTTTTTACATTATACAGAAAAATGTTGAAATACCCTTCCATATTAAACTTTGCCAACTGATTTAATGCCACACTATTTTGAAGTTTTGAATTTATTTCTTTTATGTTTTTCCTTTTTAAGTCTTCCCGGATTTGTAGTTATGCCTAACAGGTTAATTAGATTTAACAAACAGTAGCTATAAATTGAGGTTTTAATTCTATCCAGAACTTTTCAACAGTTGTATAAGAGTTATCCTTCTTTGTCTTAATGGTTTGATAAATCATAAATCATTCAATAGTTACACCCTGTCCCTGAGCAAGAAAAGCATTTTCCACTTCTATAAAAAGCAAATCATAACAATCTAGTATTAAAATTCAAGCTTTGAGACACACCTCAGTCAAGATTCTTTCACTTACATTGAATTGATCTGTTCAGGGATGATGGAGGAAACTGGAATGCCTGGACCTTTAAAATTGCCAAGGTTTAGCAGATTCTAGTGTGGGAAAGTTTGCAAGTTCTTTTACAGAAAGTGTGGTTTTTTTCTGGGCAGTCATTTGCTATAAATGATTCATTACTGTGGAAGTTACAGCCCTTTACATTTTAATCGTAAAAAAATCAGTAAATATTCAAAGTCAATTGAATGGAGTGAACTATGAATACTAGGTCAGAATGACCTTAGAAGCAATTGAGGTTAGGACACCTAAAACTGAGATTTGGACACCAGGAAATTTAACAATTAACTTGCATTGCTTTCCTCTGCAGTGAATATGAAAATTTGAAATGATTAGATAAGGGTGTTCATTTTACGGAATTAGAAAGTAATTGAGGAAATAACGGTATCATTGGAATTAATTTATGACGTCAAGTTATGAAATGTACATATCTGTATAATGAAAAATTTACTATGCATTATTAAAAATTTAGGAAACAATTTTGTTGTTTTTGTAACTTCATTGAATATCACAAATGTCAAAAAGCTTTTTTCGATAATTTATTGCTGGACATTAAACAATGTTTTAAATGGGAAATAAAGAAAACAAACAAAAGTTTAAACAAGGATGTACTATATATAACTGTATTTATATAATGGTTATTCTGTCTGTGGTGTTTTATATGTGTGAATAATTCATGCAAGATTGAAGGAAATATTTTTTTAGACAAGTGCTTCTCAAATAATATTATCAGTCATAAAATGATAAATACATTTTAGAAAAAATCAGTTTTTGTTTCCTGATTATTATTTTTTAATTGAATAAAGAAATTTGAAGCTGAAAAAAGCATGTACTTATCAATAGCCAAGTACCCAATAAGTACTACATATATCCAATGGATACAGTTGGTTACCAAGGCAACATCAATACATAAAAAGGGTTTTATACAGGTATTTACATATGTAAATCTATGGTATATCTATATTTTTTAAGATGTCATCAGTTGTTGTTATTCTTTCAATCATGGGTGATGTCCAAATTTTTCACTGTATTAATAAGATTTATTTAAAATTACATTTTTGCTACCAATAACATTTAGCACAGATTATATACTGTGTTGTCAAAGAGATTTGATCCATTTTTTCTTCAATTATCAATGAGATTTGGTCCAAATTATATCCCGTACCATTCGATTTAGTGCAAACTGTAATCCTGTGTCACCAATGACTTTTGGTCCAAATTTCATTTGTATCCTCATTGTAGGTTGGTACAAATTATATACTGTCATAATGTTGCGTCATCAATGAGATTATGTCCAAATTGTGTTATAACTGAGACTTTGTCCCAATTGTATCATGTAATTAATAAGCTTTTGTCAAAATTTATATTCGGTGTTTTTCTGATGTTGTCAAAAGCGGAATTGGGTAGGACAATTGAGCTGGTGGTCTCACGAACTTTTATTTCTTCTGAATTTACTGAAACATTGACCTCTGGAATAACTAAAAAATTTCTGGGTAACGACTCATTCCTAATTTATTGTAGTAATACCAAATTGTGGGATTTCAATAATAGTCTGGTAGATTGTAAACCAATGCCTGTGGCGGATACAGGATGTCGATTTAGAAATCAAGTGGAGTAAATATATAATACAAATACCAGTTAAATTTTGAGGTGCCAGATGTGCACATTTCGGAATTTTATTCCTCATCAGTGACACTAGGGACCGAAAAGTTTGATACATAAAAAATATAAGCCAAACAGTTGAAAATAATGAATCTAAAGTTTCAAATTTATATAAATCCAAAGTAATGATATTTTATGCCATTGTCGAGATCCTTTGACTTATTTCCATGCGGTTAGTTCTTAGATGGTGGATGAAACTGACGTGCCCGATAAAAAATCAACCATCGGCAAGCGAGCTGACATGCTTTTTCACATTAGAATCTTTCCGCGCTGGATTCCAACCTAGGCGGTAAGAGGCACTTGGATCAGTTATAGCGCGCTTTAAACCATTCAGTCACCCATTTTTGCTGCCTATTTTTGGGGCTTGCTGTTAAAATGTCCAAAGAGAACAATACGCACCAAAGGGATATAATGCTAGGGGTTTCGGGGCTTGCTCCCAATGAATTGCAAATGCAAAAGACAACTTCCTGCACTAAGGGAAAATATTGAAATCCTATAGCTCAAGTGATCTTAAGATACATTATGTCAACATTTTGAAATTTTGGTGGGAGCGTGTATTGTTCCCCTTTAATATTTTTTACTATTTTATAATTTTGAATATGACACAAAACGCTCGCATTCTTAACTAGTTTTAGAGATAGCAATAATGAACTATGTTCAGCAATATAAAGGTCCCAAAACGCCAGCAGTGCCCAAAGACAAATCACTGAAGTACCAAGTCTCAAAGATACGGCAAGTACTGCTCAACCAATGCAGCGAGCCAAAGAAAGTTTTTTCCTTAAAAAGATGTCCTTAAGGTATTAAAAAAGAGAAAGGGATATAACGAAATCTGATTTCTAAACTTTACATATTTTATAGAATTTCTGGTAACGTCATTATATTTCATCTACCGACACAAATTTGGTATTTTTTTAAAGCTTTAATGTTTTCTTCACGATAAACTTATTTTTGTTTCCTTCCGATATTGCTATTACAAGATACAATCTAAAATGAAAGGACAACATCGCCAATTTTTGCGACCGAGCCAAAATATATACTCAAAATGCGGGACACAATTTTCCATATAAATCGCACATACTCGGCAGCCATCGTCAGAGTTTGGTCATAAATCAAGGATCAAGTTGTATCCCTCGACACAAACTACAGTTTTGATTTGTACATGGACCTGTATGTTAGTGTTTGATTACATGTTTACTGTTGCTTTACAATTATATCATGTTATTGTCAATATTCTATCCTCATTTTGATAAAACTATTCGAAAATTAGGTGGTCTGCATGCATTGATGAGTTTTGTAGGGTCGGCCAGAACCTTGATGAGTGAAAATTTGCTAAAATCAACCTTTGGTGAAGTAAAAAATGTTAACGGCTGAGAAATTCGCAAATAATGTACGTGGATTACTTATATCCACTAAAGAGCTGCTACACAATATTTTTTCCAACATTAATATTGCTTGTACAAAAGATTTGAATGAAGTCTTCATTGTTTTAGTGACAAGAGCTAATCAGAATGGATAGGGTACCTAATACAGCTATTTTTTATCATGATGTTCTTTATTAGAGATGAAAGACAGGGAGCAGCTTACGTCTCTAAGAAGCCTCAGGACTAATGATATCCTACTTTTGAACTGCTTGGCATTTCAAATATTCACAGTGCAGTTTATACAACCGTATAGCGCATTATTTTAGCGGGGCTAAAGTTTTGCGATTTGACTAGAGAATCAGTTGAAAAATTTAACGTATGTAATTGAGCAATATATCGATTGGTTTACAAATATCACGATTTTTATTTTGTTAATTTTAAAGATAGGTAAAGTTAGCTACTAGTAACTGGCTACTAGTAACTGGCTACTTGTAGAAGAAAAGTTAGCTACTAGTAGCCAGTTACTTGTGGAGGAAAAGTCAGCTACTAGTAACCAGTTACTTGAACGATTAAAGATAAATACTAGCAATTATTTCTAGTTAATTTTATTTACTTATTTACTGATAAAAACAAATAAATGTTTTCCGTGTGTAATTTCGTCTTAATCACAGCTTTCGCAGATATTCCTTCCGCATAAGTTTTCTTGTACCACGAATGTAGAACACAGATATTGAAAAAATAATTGTTTTACGTAACAATTAAAAAATCTGCATTTAATGATACCAAATATTTAGACATTACAGCCTTCATACGCACGCATACGCTTTCGCAATCCGACTGGGGGGGGGGTAGTTTTTGGTGTAGATTTCTACAATTTTTCACATTCAGTGTGAGTAGCTGGCTATTTATTTCAAAGATATTCAATATTTATTCACATCATCATCAAGGATATTCAATTCTGCATCTAATGATACCAAATATGTAGACATTACAGCCTTCATACGCACGCATACGCTTACGCAAGCCGACTTGGGGGTTGTTTTTTGTGTAGATTTCTACGATTTTTCACATTCAGTGCGAGTAGCTGGCTATTTATTTCAAAGATATTCAATATTTATTCACATCATCATCAAGGATATTCAATTTTGCATCTAATGATACCAAATATGTAGACATTACAGCCTTCATACGCACGCATATGCTTACGCAAGCCGACTGGGGGGTTGTTTTTGGTGTAGATTTCTACGATTTTTCACATTCAGTGCGAGTAGCTGGCTATTTATTTCAAAGATATTCAATATCTATTCACATCATCATCAAGGATATTCAATTCTGCATCTAATGATACCAAATATGTAGACATTACATCCTTTATACGCACGCATACGCTTACGCAATCCGATTAGGGGGTAGTTTTTGGTGTAGATTTCTATGATTTTTCACATTCAGTGCGAGTAGCTGGCTATTTATTTCAAAGATATTCAATATTTAATCACACCATCATAAAAGATATTTAATTCTCCATCTAATAATACCAAATATTTAGACATTGAAGCTTCATACTCACGCATACACTTACGCAATCCGACTAGGGGGGTGTTTTTGGTGTAGATTTCTATGATTTTTCACATTCAGTGCGAGTAGCTGGCTATTTATTTCAAAGATATTCAATATTAATTCACATCATCATCAAGGTAATTTAATTCTGCATCTAAAGATACCAAATATTTAGACATTACAGCCTTCATACGCACGCATACGCTTTCGCAATTCGACTGGGGGGGTATTTTTTGGTGTAGATTTCTTCAATTTTTCACATTCAGTGCGAGTAGCTGGCTATTTATTTCAAAGATATTCAATATTTATTCACATCATCATCAAGGATATTCAATTCTGCATCTAATGATACCAAATATGTAGACATTACAGCCTTCATACGCACGCATATGCTTACGCAAGCCGACTGGGGGTGTTTTTGGTGTAGATTTCTATGATTTTTCACATTCAGTGCGAGTAGCTGGCTATTTATTTCAAAGATATTCAATATTAATTCACATCATCATCAAGGTAATTTAATTCTGCATCTAATGATACCAAATATTTAGACATTACAGCCTTCATACGCACGCATACGCTTTCGCCATCCGACTGGGGGGGTAGTTTTTGGTGTAGTTTCTACAATTTTTCACATTCAGTGCGAGTAGCTGGCTATTTATTTCAAAGATATTCAATATTTATTTACATCATCATCAAGGTAATTCAATTCTGAATGTAATGATACCAAATATGTAGACATTACAGCCTTCAAACGCACGCATACGCTTTCGCAAGCCGACTAGTGGGGGGGTAGTTTTTGGTGTAGATTTCTACGATTTTTCACATTCAGTGCGAGTAGCTGGCTATTTATTTCAAAGATATTCAATATTTATTCACATCATCATCAAGGATATTCAATTCTGCATCTAATGATACCAAATATGTAGACATTACAGCCTTTATACGCACGCATACGCTTACGCAAGCCCACTGGGGGGTAGTTTTTGGTGTAGATTTCTACGATTTTTCACATTCAGTGCGAGTAGCTGGCTATTTATTTCAAAGACATTCAATATTTAATCACACCATCATCAACGATATTTAATTCTCCATCTAATGATACCAAATATTTAGACATTACAGCCTTAATACGCAGGCATACGCTTTCGCAATCCGACTGGGGGGGGGGGGGTAGTTTTTGGTGTAGATTTCTACAATTTTTCACATTCAGTGCGAGAAGCTGGCTATTTATTTCAAAGATATTCAATATTTATTCACATCATCATCAAGGATATTTAATTCTGCATCTAAAAATACCAAATATGTAGACATTACAGCCTTCATACGCACGCATACGCTTACGCAATCCGACTAGTGGGTGTTTTTGGGTGTATATTTCTATGATTTTTCACATTCAGTGCGAGTAGCTGGCTATTTATTTCAAAGATATTCAATATTTAATCACACCATCATCACAGATATTTAAATCTCCATCTAATAATACCAAATATTTAGACATTACAGCCTTCATACGCACGCATACGCTTTCGCAATCCGACTGGGGTAGTTTTTGGTGTAGATTTCTACAATTTTTCACATTCAGTGCGAGTAGCTGGCTATTTATTCCAAAGATATTCAACATTTTTTCACATCTTCATCAAGGTAATTTAATTCTGCATCTAATGATACCAAATATTTAGACATTACAGCCTTCATACGCACGCATACGCTTTTGCAATCCGACAGGGGGGGGGTAATTTTTTGGTGTAGATTTCTACAATTTTTCACATTCAGTGCGAGTAGCTGGCTATTTATTTCAAAGATATTCAATATTTATTTACATCATCATCAAGGTAGTTCAATTTTGCATCTAATGATACCAAATATGTAGACATTTAAGCCTTCAAACGCACGCATACGCTTTCGCAATCCGACTGGGGGGGAGGTAGTTTTTGGTGTAGATTTCTACGATTTTTCACATTCAGTGCGAGTAGCTGGCTATTTATTTCAAAGATATTCAATATTTATCCACATCATCATCAAGGATATTCAATTCTGCATCTAATGATACCAAATATGTAGACATTACAGCCTTTATACGCACGCATACGCTTACGCAAGCCGACTGGGGGGTAGTTTTTGGTGTAGATTTCTACGATTTTTCACATTCAGTGCGAGTAGCTGGCTATTTATTTCAAAGATATTCAATATTTAATCACACCATGATCAAGGATATTTAATTCTCCATCTAATGATACCAAATATATAGACATTTAAGTCTTGTTTTGCACATGTACGCTTACACACTGCCGAGTTACCGGTATGGATTTGTAATCAAAGTGCATAGTGTACTGATAGCCGCGCTGAATTTATCTTGGTGAATAAATAAGATTGAAATAGTAGTAATTGTTTTAAATTGCCACAAATATTTCAAATAATTGAAAACAATCCTTTTTGTTGGTTATAGTACTTCTGTAATGCATATAAAACAAGAGATCCAATGGGCCTGATGCGTTCACCCGATTTGTAATCTCTAGTTAAAATCATTTATTTTCAAAAAAAATTTCACATTATTTTTTTAGCAAACGTTAGTGATCGAAGTCATAAAACAATAAAATTTTGTAGCAAAATATCTTTTAAAAAATCTTGGTTATTGCGACTTTAAATTAAGCCTAATCATCAAAAAGAAATTCTTCTAAACCAGAAAGATCAGCATCTTTGTTATAAAATTATAAAATATTGTAAAAAAATAAAATTTCTTTAAATTGTATTAATAATTGGCAGAGAGAGAGAGAGAGAGAGGGAGAGAGAGAGAGAGAGAGAGAGAGAGAGAGAGAGAGAGAGAGAAGCTAAAGTTAATGACCTTGGCCTTGACCTAGAAGGGCGTTTCAAGAAACGGGTTACTAAGTTTCGCAGAATAAACAAACTGTAAAATAAAGACACCTCTCTCTCTCTCTCTCTCTCTCTCTCTCTCTCTCTCTCTCTCTCTCTCTCTCTCTCTCTCTCTGTGTTTGTGTGTAAAAACAGAGGAGGAGAAAAAACGTTTCTTTTGTGAACACGGAAGAGAATTTTGGCTGCTGTTTCTGTACATCATAATCAGCTAGTAATGGCTTTGTTGTCTTCCTGATTAATTTTGTGAATGAAATCAAGTTTATGAAATGCTTTAAAAGTCAGACACAATTTTAATACTCATCAAACAAGGTTTTTCGAAATATATATTTTAAACTTAGGCCAGGAAAAGAGCGTTTTAAAATACATGACAAAAGTAACTCCAGACTTACATATTCAGAAAATTTAGTAAAGAAGGAAGTTAAAATTAAAAAATATGTACTAAATCGTACGAAAAATAATCTGTAATTGCCATTTATCTGTTGTTTTATTTAAATTAACTGTGGCTATCTTAGCATCCGAGGATATTTCTCACTACTAGTAATTACTTACTTTTGCTTGGTTAATATCGGGATTTTTCAAATTGTAGACTTTTAATAACACTAGAAAAATGGGTCAACATAATATTTATTTTAGAAAACAATGTTAAACAGCTACTATAATATTAATAGTTAAAAATACATTGAAGCTAAAAAGATGTACTCAAAATTGGAAACAGCCAAAGTCGCCGTGAGTACATCATAAAGACATTAAAAAGAAACAAAAGGCAGATAAAACATATAAGGTTCTCTGATGGTAACATTCGTTAAATAATTCTCTTTTTCTTCAAACGTTTGTAAATTTATACGCAAGCATTATCTATTTTTCGGATTCCTGTTTTTTCTGTGGTCAATGTCATTCACATTTATCGATTATCTGCATGGCAATTTCATCATCATCATAACCAGCTAGTGTATATTTATGTTAACTACAATTCACTTTTGGTTACACAGACCGACAGTGGTGAATTATGGTTGTATCGCTACCTACTGATTGTACTACTGTGAGCTCGCCCAAAGTTTTCGAGATCTTGCCTAATGCTTTATTTTTTTCAATGACAATTTTATTTTCTTAACAAATTAACATTAAATTATAAAAAAAATAATTTGTTAATTTAATTGTTTTTCACAAAATGAAGGTAACATAACGTTCTACATTTTCCATGTAGATTTTTTTGGCGGTTAACCAGTAAACATACGACTGTTGCAAAATTACCAAACGGGACGACAAAAACATGCTAATTGCTCTTAGAGCAATAAACCGAATAAAATGATATAAATTTAATACAAAACGTACCCTCCTCTTTGATAGTGTAAGTATTTAAGTATGTTACTTCATGCACATTCATAAAACTCGCATCTCAGTACCGTCAGTACTTTCATCCACATTCAATCCCGATCCTTGGCACTGTGATGGTGTATACAAATATACTCATATATTCCAAACAGGTGGTATCGTTAGACACAGAGTTTAATATCTTTGATCATAATGTGAATAAATATTGAATATCTTTGAAATAAATAGCCAGCTACTCGCACTGAATGTGAAAAATCGTAGAAATCTACACCAAAAACTACCCCCCAGTCGGATTGCGAAAGCGTATGCGTGCGTATGAAGGCTGTAATGTCTAAATATTTGGTATCATTAGATGCAGAATTAAATTACCTTGATGATGATGTGAATTAATATTGAATATCTTTGAAATAAATAGCCAGCTACTCGCACTGAATGTGAAAAATCGTAGAAATCTACACCAAAAACTACCCCCCAGTCGGCTTGCGTAAGCGTATGCGTGCGTATGAAGGCTGTAATGTCTAAATATTTAGTATCATTAGATGCAGAATTGAATATCCTTGATGATGATATGAATAATTATTGAATGTGTTTGAAATAAATAGCCAGCTACTCGCACTGAATGTTAAAAATAGTAGAAATCTTAACCAAAAACTATCTCCCAGTCGGATTGCAAAAGCGTATGCGTGCGTTTGAAGGCTGTAATGTCTAAATATTTGGTATTATTAGATGGAGAATTAAATATCGTTGATGATGGTGTGATTAAATATTGAATATCTTTGAAATAAATAGCCAGCTACTCGCACTGAATGTGAAAAATCATAGAAATCTACACCAAAAACAACCCCCTAGTCGGATTGCGTAAGCGTATGCGTGCGTACAAAGGCTGTAATGTCTAAATATTTGGTATCATTAGATGCAGAATTGAATATCCTTGATGATGATGTGAATAAATATTGAATATCTTTGAAATAAATAGCCAGCTACTCGCACTGAATGTGAAAAATCGTAGAAATCTACACCAAAAACAACCCCCAAGTCGGCTTGCGTAAGCGTATGCGTGCGTATGAAGGCTGTAATGTCTACATATTTGGTATCATTAGATGCAGAATTGAATATCCTTGATGATGATGTGAATAAATATTGAATATCTTTGAAATAAATAGCCAGCTACTCGCACTGAATGTGAAAAATTGTAGAAATCTACACCAAAAACTACCCCCCCAGTCGGATTGCAAAAGCGTATGCGTGCGTATGAAGGCTGTAATGTCTAAATATTTGGTATCATTAAATGCAGATTTTTTAATAGTTACGTAAAACAATTATTTTTTCAATATCTGTGTTCTACATTCGTGGTACAAGAAAACTTATGCGGAAGGAATATCTGCGAAAGCTGTGATTAAGACGAAATTACACACGGAAAACATTTATTTGTTTTTATCAGTAAATAAGTAAATAAAATTAACTAGAAATAATTACTAGTATTTATCTTTAATCGTTCAAGTAACTGGTTACTAGTAGCTAACTTTTCCTCCAAAAGTAACTGGCTACTAGTAGCTAACTTTTCTTCTACAAGTAGCTAGCTACTAGTAGCCAGTTACTAGTAGCTAACTTAATTTTAATACTACCGCCAAAATACGCCAAAATTTGCACCCCACAAAAATAACCTGTAATACGGTGTTTGCGCTTAATGAAAAATTAACCATCTGAAGTCAAATTAAAGTCTGTTGAAGGAAAGTATGTCATATTGTTCGCTGGAAAATTATTTGGAGTAACATGTTTATCGAAACCACTTTTATGCGTTTTGGAAAGAAAGGAATCACAGGTATTGCCTTGAAACCCGAATCGTTAAAGGTGTGGACCTGCATCTATGATGTAGTGTGGAACACCACAGCTGTCTTATATGATAAAAAATGGTATATGAATTCATTTATTATGATATTATTTGCTTTCATCATTATGTGATTTGGTTTTAGCATTATGGATATTAGTTTTATCATTATATGATATGATATGACGAAACTCCATCATATTATTTGGTCTGATCATTATATGATGGAGTTTCGTCATTATATGTTTTCACTTCATCATATCTCAGATCATTTTGACTCATTCATTATTATTTGCCAAATCTACCATTTCTTAAAAAATGAATACTTGTAGATGTCAAAGTCATTTAATTTTCAGTTAAGATTGTGCTTGTAGTTGTCAAAGTCATTTAATTTTCAGTTAAGATTGTGCTTGTAGATGTCAAAGTCATTTAATTTTCAGTTAAGATTGTGCTTATAGTTGTCAAAGTCATTTAATTTTTTAAGTTAAGATTGTGCTTGTAGATGTCAAAGTCATTTAATTTTCAGTTAAGATTGTGCTTGTAGATGTCAAAGCCATTTAATTTTCAGTGAAGATTGCGCTTATAGATGTCAAAGTCGTTTAATTTATAGTTAAGATTGTACTTGTAGATGTCAAAGCCATTTAATTTTTTAAGTTAAGATTGTGCTTGTAGATGTCAAAGTCATTTAATTTTCAGTTAAGATTGTGCTTGTAGATGTCAAAGTCATTTAATTTTCAGTTAAGATTGTGCTTATAGTTGTCAAAGTCATTTAATTTTCAGTTAAGATTGTGCTTGTAGATGTCAAAGTCATTTAATTTTCAGTTAAGATTGTGCTTGTAGATGTCAAAGTCATTTAATTTTCAGTTAAGATTGTGCTTATAGTTGTCAAAGTCATTTAATTTTCAGTTAAGATTGTGCTTGTAGATGTCAAAGTCGTTTAATTTATAGTTAAGATTGTACTTGTAGATGTCAAAGCCATTTAATTTTTTAAGTTAAGATTGTGCTTGTAGATGTCAAAGTCATTTAATTTTCAGTTAAGATTGTGCTTGTAGTTGTCAAAGTCATTTAAATTTCAGTGAATATTGTGCTTGTAGATGTAAAAGTCATTTAATTTTCAGTTAAGATTGTGCTTGTAGATGTCAAACCCATTTAATTTTCAGTCAAGATTGTGCTTGTAGATGTCAAAGTCATTTAATTTTCAGTTAAGATTGTACTTGTAGATGTCAAAGTCATTTAATTTTCAGTTAAGATCGTGCTTGTTGTGGTTACATCTATAGTATGTTGACATTTTCATACTTTTATCAATTTAGACATGCTTTCATTTTTTTTATTCTTATATCTCGAAAGCTCAAAAGACAAATGTTCTTTTGATTTCAGTTTTTTATTGAAATTTATTTTAAAAGAACAATAATAACCAACTAGATGAACTGTGGCCTCCAATTAAACTAGACATCAGGATTTTGCTTTAACAATTTGTGATTTTAATGGATCAATGATTTCAGAAAAATCGGATAGATTTCACACTAACTTTTCACATTCCACATAACATCACACTTTATTTATTCATTGGAAGTTTAAAGCCAGGTAATTTATAAGTAACCTCTATATGCGTTTATCTTTCCTCAAAGTATTTTCGCTTGATTATATATATCTGTATAACACTTGTTGTAACGCTTGTTTTTGATGATTTTTGTTCTTGGTTACAATGGTTTTTTGTACAAATGCTCTTGGTTACAATTGTTTTGGTTAGACTTGCTCAAGTATGTGATTTTTACTAGCGGCTACATGTATTTGAATCTTTTAAGACTTAAAATTTCAGATACTCGGATACTCTTCTGGCGATTGCATGCCGCAGACGAGCATATCATATTATCACATGCCACTGGGTAAACAAGTCAATAATCTGCTCTTCCTATCACTCTGACTCAGTGAGCTAGCACCCTAATAAAAGTCGTCATGAGTTCGCGCAAGTTCAAGGCAGACCATACTACACATTCGCACATCCCATGCATACACAAACTTATTTTTAGATTTGACCTTATAGACTAATAAGCTTGCTCCAGTCGAGTTGAGTTGAGTAATGGTGTTTAACGTCCCAGTGAAGAATATTTCACTTATATCGAGACGTCGCCAGCTATAGGCGAAAGTGCAGAAATTTTGCCTGTGTGTTGCGCTGATGGCATTATACAGCAGGGTTCTTTTTCGTGCCACACCTGACATGACACGGGACCTAGTTTATTTTAAGTTCCCATCCGAAAGAACCGTGACTTTCATTTCGTAATGCCGAGTGCTTGGCGAAAGAACAGTCACTACCTACTTTCAAGTCTTGGGTCAGACCCGGGCGGGGTTCGAACCCATGATCTTCCACTTACGGAGCGAGCACTCTACCAACTGAGCTACCGCAGTGGCTGCTCCAGTCGAGAATAGTGAAAAAGTTGTTGATGCGACATTAAACAACATTGCAACAAACTACAACCATAATAATTTTGATGTTCTGATGACCTATCTGACAAGTTTATAATAAAATATCACAAATATTTACCAAGTCACTTAAATGTGTCCTAATTGAATGAGCCGTGTTTTATTTTTAACCTCTCGCTTACAATTCTTGTTGAACAATACAAAATCCAAGATCAAATGCTTCATTTTAAAACTTCAGTTAAAGTTTTGTTTTATAACAATGGTCTAAATACCTCTAATATCTATTATATTACAAATAACTACATGACATTAATTGTTTGTATGATTGATTTTTAATGACCAAAAAAGTTAGCAAATATTAGCTTTAAATATTGCTATAACAACCATTTTTACAAAAACTTTCAAATTAGGTGCAAGACCTCGGATAACAATAACCTTACTACTGTTGGTCCATAATTGTTTGTCAGGTGGTTTTTTACTAAATATTTCTTTTATTCAAATCTTTCCTCATAAAAATAAAAGTAAGATTGAATTAAAAAACATTGATCTAACCAAATTCTATTTTAAAATTAGAAATTCTTCTCCGAATTCTTCTGTACAAAGAGCAGATTTTGGAAAAAAAGCTGAAATTTAATGACTTTAATGATCCAATAGGGCCTCACTCAAGATTACATCAGGGTATTTTGAGGTTAACAGAGCTCAAATGAATTAATATGCAAATCACATTTCTATTCGACATGGTGTTGAATTTAAAAGAAATATTAAAAAGAAATTGAAGTAAAAAATGCAAAAGATATAGATTTAAAAGTTTTGATTTTTTTCAATCAAAAAATGTAGAAAAGAACCATAAGTAAATAATTGGTTGTTCGTTGTTGCCCGGATTTTCAAGGGGTGATCATCATGAATATTCAAATCACGACAACGTATCTTATATATGGTAAGCTAGGAAGGGATATTTTGGACATAGTTAATTTGTTATCTTGGTGAAAACATTTAAAAACTGTTATACGTAAAGAATTAAAGCAACTTTTCAATAAGTCTTGTTATTTTTCCCAATTGGGTCAATAAATTTTACATGGAATTTTGATGTTTTTGAATGATTTTGTTCAAATATGGAGTTTTATTCTCCAAATATGTATATGACAAACAATTATAGAGCGAAAGTAGTATAAATACATTGATGAAGCTACTGAAAAAACAACACAAATTTTCTGAATGGTATTTTGTATCAAGCTATGGCTTTTAAGAAATATGGTTCACCAGTTATTACATAAACCTATTATTTTGTGGAATAAATATGGAATACATTTACGAAATATGTTGTCTGAATAACATCATTGTAACTACTGAAAAATTTTGATTGAATTATGCAACCCGTTCCAAAAACGTGCAAGGGGTTCTGAGTGCTGATTTATCTATTTATTTATTTATTTATTTATTTATTTATTTATTTATTTATTTATTTTGAAGTAATGTATTTAAAAGTAGCACACGACACTTGCTATTTGTTAATGTGTCATTTCATAAAAATCTAAAAGTAGCATATGTTAAGAAATAAAAGTGATTCGCCGGTTAACCAAATCAGTAATTATCAGTGTGTGTTATCAGTGTGTGTGTGTGTGTGTGTGTGTGTGTGTGTGTGTGTGTGTGTGAGTGAGTGTATGTGTGTTCTGTTTTATTATAAGTTCTGAGTGTTGTGATGCTGATGGCATCAATTTAAGATTCATTTTGAAACGAAAACAATGCACATTAAGAGTTAACTTAATAATACTACGTAGTAGCCAGTATACCCAAAAACAAAGATTATCACAAAACACAAATAGTACAATATCTTGTAAAAACGGCAATGTTTTGAAAAATCGATGCGTTTCCCATCATTTGACCTTGGAAACGTGTGTGTGTGTGTGTGTGTGTGTGTGTGTGTGTGTGTGTGTGTGTTTAAACATAATTTGTAAAGTACAGTTATTGCAAATAATATAAACCGACTAGTCAAGAATTTAAAATAACAATAAACGGCTAAAAAATGTAAGTAAAGCCAAAAGCCTAATTAAATGATTAATAAAAATCTTTTTTTTCCCGTTTAACATAACTCAGCGTCATCTCAAGTCTGTACAATCGATTTACATACCAAATAAGAAATCCCCCCAAGAATAATTTATATATAATATATTTATATATATAATGTCTTGAAACTTCCATTTTATATATGTTTTTTTTTTCAGGTTTCATATGCTAGATAACTTAGCATCATCCTGATTATCTGTTTCTTCTTGTCATTCAGTTGTATCATCCTCCCAATAGTCAGAACTCCGCTTCTGAAATAAATAAATAAATAAATAAATAAATAAATAAATAATAAATGAATTTAAAATAAAATTCAAGAAATCTCTCAAACAGAATAATTTTTTACAATCTCTAGAGTGATAATAAAATTTTTAAAAATTGCAATGCTGAAAAAAAGTTTTTTTGGAACCTCTTTATCAACTTAGATCAGATAACGTCATACATATGGAACTATTAATCATGAAAAGATCAACAAATATTGATTATATCTCTTAAAGCACTGTTCTAAACCGCCGAAATGTATCTTTAAATTTGCAAAATCATGCTGGAAAACATCTCCGATCTATAGCTAGTTTTCTGATTGGTTGATGTTTTTCTAAATCTATACGGACAGATACCATTTTTCAGATCGTACTATATTCATCCAGTTTCGAGAATCTCGACAACGTCAAAAACAATGACGTCATTAGAAATCCAACGACGTAATCCATAATTCAGTATAAAAAATAATAAAATTAAATGATTATAACATTTTTATATCATAAGGGAGTAAAATACATTTTTCTTCTTTGTCTTATTTGTTTTATATTTTTCTTTTATACAGAAATAAACAAAACTGCTTATCGAGCTAAATATAAATAAATATATATATATATATATATATATATATATATATATATATATATATATATATATATATATATATATATATATATATATATATATATATATATATATATATGAATTCTGTAAAGGCAGATAACTGTCTTTTTCGGAATAAATGAGATAATCAGAAGTACTCAACCAATCCACTAGATACCATTTTGCTGATATTTACATAAGCAGTTGTTATAATACACAGTTTTTGTTATCTTATCTCCTGTTCTTATATAGCTTTTTGCGTGACTGCGTCTATCTCTTGGTTGAATTGTCTATTACCAAATCAGTCGTTTAACTTCAGCGTTTTTATTTCATTGTTTTTTTTAATTACGAAGCCAAAATTTAAAAAAAAAAATTAATGTAGAAAATTGGATAAAGTGTTATTTTATATGTTGTTCTTAGACAGCCGGTAAAATAAAATTGTGTAATTAGGTTTTATCACAACATAGATACAATACCTTTCATTATGCAACAATTCCTTCTTATTTTTTATAATTAAATTCTAATTATATGTTTAAATGCAGACAGATTTTAATTATATCTTTAAAATGTAATTGAGTAATCTTTGTTTTTTATCAATACTGTTTATAGGTCTAATTAATGCATTTATATATTGCATCTTAGCATTGATAACATGTAAATTATCCAAAATATTGTCATTTTTACAGAATACACATTGTAATCCAGACCAAATATTTATTATTTATTATTGTTATTATTATCATCATCATTATTATTATTATTATTATTATTATTATTATTATTATTATTATTATTATTATTTTAATTTTTTTTAAAGAAGCTATAATATGATGATTAATATGTTTGATGCTGACAGTGGGTTATTTATAGATACAGCACACATGTATTATCATTACCGTTATCATTATTATGCCCGATGCCTGTTGATAGGCGGGGTTATACAAATACCTTTATTGTGATTTATTGTTTTAAATCAACCTAAATGTTTCGGTGTATTGTGTTCTTGATTGACAATTAAAACATGAACAAATGATACGAAAAATTGACCAAGAACTGATTGATTGTTTAATGAAGACGGGTTTTTCCAGTCAAGACATTCACTTATGAACGTGGTTAGCTACACGTAATGTTGCAGAAATTTGTACCCATTGCAATGCGCTTATTTCCATGTTTTTGTTGCGTCACAACTTCCGAAACTCGAAGAACGGGATTGTTTTTTTTATTTTAGAGTGCTTAATGTCTCTACCTATTTTTCACGTCTTGTCCGGTCCTGCCTAGATGGTATTGTGACATCACCGGGTTCCTGGTTGTTATGATACAATCTTTTCTTTAAGCACCGAAAAAAGTTACAGAATAAACCGAACAAGAAAAGTTCCAAAACAAATTAATGAACAAACGCTTACAAATAGGTTATTTTTGGTGACCTAGTTTGTTAATCAATATCGAAATTCGTTACCGGGACTTTTATACAGCAACATTGTTGTTACTTTAAGACAAAAATTAGTATCGTTTGAGTGAATTTAATTTCAGTAAGCACATAAACGTAAGCCAATAGTTAATTGTATATTGAAATAAAAATTTATAAAGATTTATAACTGTTGTGGTAAGCGATATCACACAAGGTTCAATGGCTTCTTTGATTAAGACAGTTTCTAGGAATTGTAAACTACTAACATACTAACAACGATTGTTGTCACGTTCATTAGAACATATTTTACTGACAATAAGTCATCAATCGTGTCTGTTTCAGTGAAAGAAACATTTTAATTTTGAATATAGACAGGGCCCGTAGTTGTCACATCGTTAGCGAACTCGGTAATTTTTCATTTCCGTATTGTGTAAGAACTTACTATACGTCTGAGCACAGCAGAAAAGCAATACTATAGACGAAATACAAAAAAAATTCAGTGATTTCAGTTCTTCGCAAAGCAAAGTTTTTACAGAACGTTTCACGATTTAGAATATTTATCAAGAACCTTCACAGATTGTATCAATGAATTGCCACTTCTATATCAAAACAAATGTTAAAACTTTCAAGAGAGTAACACAAATATATGTACTTAGGAACAAATGGAAATGTTTAAGGTTTTACTTTAAAAACCATATTTATTTAACAAAATACCCAATTTATACTGAAATTAAGTATCAATTCAAATTAGTTAACGTCTTTTTTCTGTATATTGTGTATATAATACTAAACATTGTAGCTTAAAGATGTTAAAGACTGGTTACATGAATCTGACAGACAGCTATAATTCTTCAATTAAATAGTAAACAAGTGGGGGATCTCTCCTTCATGTTTGTTTTCAATTGATAATATTACATTTGAGTTAAAGGATACTTAGCATCTTTAGACTAATTCAAGCAGGTGGATAAAAGTTAATACTACAGTTGTAACGTTAAGACCTCCAATGACGCGATGTTAGCGATAAATATTTTAGTATTGTTTGGTACTACAATATTTAAAACTTTTTAAGCTTTGAATCTGATTTCTTTTCTGATCATTCAGAAATAACCTGAATTGACGCCGTGCCCACTGTGTAGTTCGCTTCGCGAATTACGCAAAAGTGTGTAAAGCATCCATCAATGACCCGAATAAAATTCAGATTCAATGCTTATAATTAAATTTTAAAGACAACGTAATCAAATGAAAGAATAACTGTATGCAATTTTTGTTTTTAATAATAAAAAACAGTGGTAAAATGTTCTAGATTACGTCACAAACACTTCGGCACGTGAGTTCAAGTCATTGAGAAATGACCTGTACATAATTATCAACCAATGAAATCGTTAGAAATTTATCAAATCTAATTATATAAATATGTCGAGGGTTTCCTGTATCACCAAAATAAAAGCAAAATTTGTCGCAGCATTCATAAATGATCTTGTAAATTTTCCTTGTCAATTTGACTTGATCTCATCTACACTATAAAAATTAATGAGGTGACGTAAAACATCGTTTCATATTTTGTTTATTTATTGATCATTTTATTTTGATTACAGAATCTGATACACCGTCAATAGCTGCTTCGTTTATAAACATGTATCCATATGCCAACCGGGATTACAGCAAATAATCTGACAATTTTCAGCTTTACTGCACCAACAGACAACTCTTAATGACAAACTTACGTCTAATAATACTTCACTGTTCCAAACACTTTAAGAAACTGAAGTGTAAATAATTAACTCGTGATTTTTCAATTTTGCAGTAGGATAATTTATAAATCGGTTAAGTAAATTAGCTTTTCAACGGTAAAAAAAAATACAAGATGTAGTTGTAGATGAAGTGTTTAAATTATTGAGAACGTTTCCACAGCTATAACATCAAACCTTTGATGTTTAATTAATTAACAAACAATTAAAACGACGGGTTTATGAACAATCACACAATGAATTAAATATAGGTTTGTTTAAACTGTTTCCTAAACTTTTGGTAACAGTTGTACGTCTCATGTTCAAGGTTTAAAACCCAAGTTTGTTTAAAATTCCATTTCCTATACTTTGGTTACTGCCGCACGTCTCAACCTTCAGGTTTAAAACTTAAGTTTGTTTAAACTCCGTTTCCTATACTTTGGTTACTGCTGTACGTCCCAATTTTAAGGTTTAAAACCCAAGTTTGTTTAAACTCCGTTTCCTATACTTTGGTTACTGCCGCACGTCTCAACTTTAAGGTTTAAAACCTAAGTTTGTTTAAACTCCGTTTCCTATACTTTGGTTTCTGCCGCACGTCTCAAGTTTAAGGTTTAAAACCTAAGTTTGTTTAAACTCCGTTTCCTATACTTTGGTTACTGCCGCAAGTCTCATGTTCAAGGTTTAAAACCTAAGTTTGTTTAAACTCCGTTTCCTATACTATGATTACTGCCGCACGTCTCATGTTCAAGGTTTAAAAACCAAGTTTGTTTAAAACTCCGTTTCCTATACTTTGGTTACTGCCGCACGTCTCAACTTTAAGGTTTAAAACCTAAGTTTGTTTAAACTCCGTTTCCTATACTTTGGTTACTGCCGCACGTCTCATGTTCAAGGTTTAAAAACCAAGTTTGTTTAAAACTCCGTTTCCTATACTTTGGTTACTGCCGCATGTCTCAAGTTTAAGGTTTAAAACCCAAGTTTGTTTAAAATTCCGTTTCCTATACTTTGGTTACTGCCGCACGTCTCAAGTTCAAAGTTAAAAACCTAAGTTTGTTTAAACTCCGTTTCCTATACTTTGGTTACTGCCGCATGTCTCATGTTCAAGATTTAAAACCTAAGTTTGTTTAAACTCCGTTTCCTATACTTTGGTTACTGCCGCACGTCTCATGTTCAAGGTTTAAAACCTAAGTTTGTTTAAACTCCATTTCATATACTTTGGTAACTGTCGAAGGTCTCAAGTTTAATATTTAAAACCTAAGTTTGTTTTAACTAAGATTCCTGTATTTTTGAAACTTCCGTACGTCTCAAGCTTAAGATCTGTAATTATCTTTTAAAACTTTAAAGTATTATTCATGGACTTTGTATTATATTTCTAAACAGAAAATTAAAAAAGAAACAGAAGGAAAAAGTCGAAGAGAGAAAGAAAAAATCCACACCATTGAGACTTTAAATTATCGATCACTGCTTTCTTTATCTTTTAAGATTTAGATTTTGTGCAAATTGAAGCGATATACTATTAAATATGTATGCCTATTTAATTTGTGTGAAGAAATGTTTTTTTACCATGTATTCAAAAATTACATTTCTCTTCCGTTTGAGACTGAAAAATTGACTAGTTCTGTAAACTTATCAAGAAATAATTTTAAACATAGTATACTTATTGTAATTTTTTAAAGCTTGTCAAACTTCTATACTCTTTGAATGCCTAAATCAACACCGAACAAAATAGTTTTTCTACAATTATCGCAAGAGGACTTGTGAACAAATTTGAAGTGTCCATTCTCCCAGATAAAGTTACTTGATATAATTAGTAGAAATCTGAGAAGACAGTAATTGCTAAGATTTACAAATACAATTAGTCATACCTGGTTAAGCTGTGACGTTGACATTCTATCTCTGATCAAATTGACTAACAGATTGTAAGGAACAAGTATTTTCTTGTTGTCGTTGTTTGTCCAATTATCTTGTGTGTCTTCAGAATCTTCAGCCCTTGACGATAATCTGCATATATAAGAGCACATGCAGCAATAAACATGAATGCCGACCGGATCACAATCAATTCACCATGTATTTTATTAACATCATTAACTTAATTGAATTTGAGCTTGTTTTCTTGCCTTTTGTAAATATAGAGTCACTGTAAAGTCACAGACAAGATTAATTATATTTGGTAAAAATATCCCTTTTACATGCTGGACATGAAATGACTATATTTCGGTTAAATTTGTTATATTTCTAAGTTCACTTTTATTTAGTATTGTGATGGTAATAATCGTCTACGTAGATCTAATGAGATGTATTTAGAATAGTCATTACATAATATAACGTGGTTTCCAATAAAAAGAGCCACAGGAACACCCCTCCATGAAATGTGCTTGTCAGTTGCAATAACCGCTAGTAACAATCTACCATAAAATGTGCATAACGCAACAAAAAGATCCACTGTGAACACTCCGTAATAAAAAAAATGCACGATTATAACAATCTTGAATTGAAAATGCAATGCTACTTAGATCCATCTAGAAATATCTGCAATAAAATGTGCATGACGACAACTTTTACCAGAATCACTCCATGATAAAATGTGCATGCCAAAAAAGAGCCATCAAGAATACTTCATAATAAAAGGTACATTTTGATTAAAATTGTCACAATTAATCTTCTATCATAAAATGTGCAAGCCTATAAAAGCGCCAAAAATAATTTTTAACTTAAAAATGTAGATGACAATAAATAGATCCACAAGAAACTACGAAAAGAGACCAATAATTGGAGCCACCAGAAGCACTCCGTACAGTACGATTAATACAGTCATCTATAATCTTCCACTAAAATGTCCTTGGTGACGACAGAAGCCACCAGGAACCTTAAACTTTCACAATCAAATTATCTTTAGTGAAAAGAAGTATTTTACACTCCATTTAAAATCATTTCACTTATATCGAGATAGTTCTAAAACCGTGAAGTGGATAATGATGATTTACGCCCGAGACATCAAGTCATATACTAGTAAGATGATGTTTCCGTTTGCTTGCCCGTGATGGTCTTTGGTTTTCTAGAAGTCCACCAAAGCCGATCACTTTGACCCAAGAGAAATAAAGGCGTAAAATGCATTTATATCGTTAAAATGAAATAAATTAGAAATAAATCGATATCTGTAAGAATATGGGAACTAATATAAAGAGTTTTTTATTACAAATGTATCTCAATTACAATTGTAACATTAATGCGTGTAACACGAAGTCCACCCATTCTACAGTCTACGATAGAAGCAGAGAAGCAGTTAAACTTTTATAAAGTTTTTCAAATCTGTTTAAAAATGACTAAGAGATACAGTAAAGGCAAACAGGATTTTGAACATTATATTGTATTGCTTTAGTCGCAATTGTGATTTTTATTTATTTATTCATTACTATAATTATTATTATTATTATTATTTTAAATTTCTGATCAAAATCAATGCAATGATTGGCCGCCACATGCCAGTGATGCGTTTGTTATCATTCAATAAATGTAGTTACAGAACAAAATCACTTATCTTTATCCATTTTCTTATTTTCTGAATTATAAATAAATATAAATAATGTAAGTGTACGCGGTGCTCGATTGTCTAGACCACAGACTTTAATTACGGTCATCATTTATAATTACAAAATTAAATAATGGTGGTCAGTGGATTGGTTAAAATGCCTTTGAAGTTCTTATATATCCAGCCAATAATCTTTCAGCATCTTTTTTTAAATGTAATTTATATGATTGTTATCATAAAAAAAATATGAAAACATTACTAAATTACTATATATGTCAGTATTTTATTTACAGATAACAAAATTACTTTTATATCTTCGAGTCGTTTCATATTGGAATTTATGAATAGGCTAGTACCAACATTGAAGTTAAAATAGGTACGGTTCTCTACTATATTCTTAGACATGTCAAGGGTCAAGGATTTTGTATAAGTCGGAAAAAGGGAAAAAAAAACTACAAGCGAACATGACAAGTGGAGTAGAAAAAAATTGGCACCACTAATCTAAAATCGACTAGTTTGGATGGTTGCTATTGCTAAATTTAATGAATTTAATAATAATATGGCGTTCAGTTGTATGTAAGTAAAATGCTAAAACATCAGAGACGTGACATTAGCATAAAATGACTTTGCTGAAAATGAAAAATTGGCTCAAGGTTGGCCTTTACAAACTATGATGACAACCATTTGACAAGCACACACGATGCACACAAATTAAATAAGACAGTTTTGGAATATGTTTGATGGGACAGAACAAAATAGTTGACAATTTCATGTTTGATTGGAAGTGTTTAAGTAGTCGGTAACAATTAAAAACTTCATTAAATCTAAATCTGTTTGTTACAAAGCAACTAGACGTCCCTATCCTTGCAAATAAACCGTGTTGTAAAAGTAAAAAGTTACAACTGATATCTTTAATATTTTCCAAGTGTCCTCATGTAATGAACAATAGGCAAGACAGAAAAGCATCAAAATTTGAAGCTTGGACAGATGTATAGAACCAAGTTACAGTACTTTTGAGTGAATGAAGTGTAAATGTTGACTCTATATTTTAAAATATATAGGGTATCAATAGATATGTATTCTGAGTTACAGTTTAAAATTATTTAAATGTTTTTGTGACACATATCTCTCGAACATTGATATAACTTTTGTTTTAATTAAGCAAACTCATTAATATTCAAAATCAAAACATAAAAAAAGAATTAATGATTCAAGAGGCTGATTTAATTAATTTTCTTAGATTTAATGAAAGCTTTCTGAATGTTTTAAGATTGCTCGTATCTTTATGTCTCAAAAACGCATGATAATCTGAAAGATAACCCTGAAGTTATGAATTTTTATTGAATTAGACCAACCATTGATGACTCTTGTTTGTAGTGTCATTTGACATGAATGTTCAATTTATCTTGGCTTGTTGCACGAATGATTGACGACTTATACGACGTTTACGAGACGTAAATGTTCCTGATATACGATCATGCTAAAATGATTCCTTAATTTTTGTTTTAATGAAAATGTTTGGGTTTTTCGTAATAAGCATTTGCTGAGAATATAGCTTGACATTTATTCTAGAAATAACTGAGTCTCGTTACATTAGCGCTTCTATTAACATAAAGATTTCGGGGACATAAAGCTAACGATATAAGCCGGTTACTAAGCCGGAAGTAACCGACACGTTTTTTGCTTTAGGTAATATTTATAAACAACAAAACTGGACTGTGTAAAGCCAAACGCACTGTGAATTTTCCCGAAACATTACTTACACTTAATTGGTAAACAGTATGGAAGACGCTTAATGTTTTAATATTTTGGTGCTTGCAGCTCAAAATTCTAGACATTAAAATGTTTTTTAAAAAGTGAAAATCGAAACACGTTAGAAATAAAAAAAAATATAAAATAATGAGTGTTTTTTGTTAAACATAAGCTTTCTTCAGGAAACTACAAGAGCAAAGATATTGGATTTTTTAACTCTCGAACACTCTAAAGTGAAACGATGCTAGTTCTGCTAGTGCTAGTACTGTTGAGATAAAAAGAATCAAGTTTGCACAAATGAATAAAGGTTGTTCGATATGTGCATTGTACGATATCTCAAAAGCATTCGAATCAAATAGTGAAATGAACATAACATTCCCTTCAAATTATTCTCCGCGGTTTGAAATTCACAATTTCAATCTCTGAATCCATTTCTGAAATGCATGACGGTACATTTATCTCAGACATCACTTCTTTTATGGAAATGCTTGAGAATCAGTATTGTGTCTGTTTACTGTATCTTATGTTTTATATTTAATGAAAATGTTAATACAACGCCATTTTATACATTGAAGATGTCGGAAACACTTGAGTTAATAAAGGAGATGGTAGTTTCGCTACAAAAGAAGCAGTAGATAAAAATGGTCCCAGTTAACGACTAAATAGTTCACGTAAAATTATCATTTTCCAGCATAACTGTTGTATCAAGTATTCATGAGCAATTTGAATCAGGCAAGAGGAAAAAGATAAAAGAAATTAAAATAAACCATATGTATGCTAGGCCTATCACACACACACACACACACACACACACACACACACTATATATATATATATATATATATATATTTATATATTTATATATATATAAAACTTATCTGTACTATAAACAAAAGTGAATTTGTTGTTTTTATTTTTTTTTTATTTATTTTTTTTTTTTTTGGATAACAAAGGTGTACCAAGTCGTATTGGATAATTCATGTTTTCTTTTTTATGAAAATCACTTTCTAGTCTAAATAATGTGAATGTCTTTGCGATTAGATATTCGTTAAAGAATTGATAAGGATCATATCAAAAACCTATATTTTTTATCATTTCATTTATAATGTATTGTTTGTACAATATAAATTATGTATCTAGACAAATAATGCACGTGTACACTAAAGTAAATATCAATGCACGTGAGCACGTAAGTCAATGATTATATAAGCAAACGTCAACAAGACCCATCTGTTTATACGTTTTAACTAAAAACTACTGGAATGTTTTTTAAAAAATTCTCAGTCTCTTTGTAGTATTTTATAATTATAGCCGCTTTTTTATTTTTTAACAATCGCAAATAAAATATTATATTCTTTTGAAAGATATTTGCCAGGGAAACGTTTTAATGGTTTTTAAATGTTATTCAGATATACAAGTTTGTTCTGTATCTATTATCTTAAGTATTAGTTGACTTTTGCTATTATTCAAAGATAAATTTGGTTGATTTAGAGTATATATTAGCGATGGGTTATTTGCTGAAAGAAAAAGTCGGATCGGAGAACTAGCATCATATTTTGTTAACTAATACAAAAATAACTATATAATAAAGACTTGTACAACAATGCGACTGTTCACGAACTTAAAATCAACTAAGAAACATTTATGGAAACCGTTTTTCGCCATGGTGACCGAGTCGTCTAAAGCGCGCTTACGAATCTCATTGGCTCTAGTCGTCTAGGTACGAATCTCATTGGCCAGATCCTAGTGTAAGAAGACTGTCGGCTCACATACCGAAGGTCGTTTCTCTGCTTACTTCGGTTTTTTCTACCATCCCCAGAACTGACCAAATTTACGGGCTTCTCCCAGTTCGGCAACACACAAAGTAGAACTAGTTGATTTTAATCGTTTAATTTTTATGTTCTTCAAAATACTATTAGCATTTTTTTAAGTTTGTTTCTTTTTCGAACACGCAAAGAAAAGAAATGAAAACAAATATTATTTGTGATAGTTTTTAGTATAGTTCATTGCGTAGATGATCCTCTAATATTACTAACAGGCACACCGCTGGACAATTTCTCCACTGTCCGTCCAAAGTAGGATTTTTTATCAGCAATTCCAATTGGTTATTTCTGTGATTTACTTGCATTGTTTCTTAGTAGAAGTTGGTTTCTAGTAACAAACGTCTTCTATTGCAAAAAGGTTACGGGAGACTTTGAAGCCTTTTAGATTTCCGGTCTATTTACGGGTTTGACTCTTTATGTATCTTACTTACATTTTATCTATTATCTGTTTGTATTTTATATCAGATGTTGTACTTGGCTTTACTGCTTCTCTTTTTGCAGCTACTCCCAGACATCGAGGTGCAAACGGAAAATGTCTGAAAAAGATTCATGGCATGTTAGAACTATGTCTGAAAAAGATTCGTGGCATATTGTAACTATGTCTAAAAAATTCATGGCATGTTAGAACTATGTTTGAAAAAGACTCCTGGTATGTTGCAACTATGTCTGAAAAAGATTCATGGCATGTTAGAACTAAGTCTAAAAAATACATGGCATGTTAGAACTATGTCTGAAAAAAAATTCATGGCATGTTAGAACTATGTTTGAAAAAGATTCGTGGCATGTTGGAACTAAGTCTAAAAATACATGGCATGTTAGAACTATGTCTAAAAATTCATGGCATGTTGAACTTGTGAGTTCAATTCAGGGACCATTAATAACGATTGCATTTACTGGATAAAACATTACACCACATCACAATGTATCTATGCTCGCTATTAATTTGCAACCTCATATATGAAACAATTAATCCTGTGGTTCTAGCTTTCGATTGTTTTTTCCAAAGCACATAAAAACAAGATGGCGGAGAAGTACACCGTCAGTATCTATAGTAAAAACGTAATCAGACAAAAATTATCTTGTGATGAGCCAATAATGAGAATATATTTCATTAGGGCTTTAATCCGCTGTACAACGTAAAAAAATTCTTTTTAGTCAAAATCAAATTATCGACATTGCATCGTAAAGCGAAATAATAATACTACTACTAATAATAATTATAATCATCATGATTCGTGGGAAATTGTGTAAAAATAAAGATTTCGGACACCGGAAAAGGGGTATCCGAGAAAAGCGTGCTTCCATATACTTTAAAACATTCGTTTAAATCTGACAACCACCATGAAAGCTTTTATCCGGAAAACAACTGTCCAATCAGGTTTCAGTGTGCTACTTTTTAATGTGGGGATTTTTCTAACAATAAACTTATCAGCAAACCATGTTTCTTCATGTTTCGTCAAAATCAAATTGATATTTCAGAAGTTATCATTCAAAACCAACGCACTAATCAAAATGCTAACTATGTATGAACTGATTTTGTAAATGTAACGGTAGTTATTATTCAGAAAATATCGACCAATCAAACCGAGATAAAATAATTGTTATGGGATTTTCCCATACGTTAAACTTTACCATGGGGTATTTCAACTTGAAACACACTGACCAAATTTTGTCTCAAACGAATCTACACTACAAGAGTTTTTATTCGGAAGCCCCTTTGACGCTCGCACGCCAATACTCGGAAATCTAAGAATCAAGTTCGAAAACACGGTCAAATTAAAACAAAGCAAAGAGGATGTTTCGAGTGCAAAATAAAAAACTTGAAAAAAGGTTTTAGAAAACATACCAACTTCATATCTCCTAAAATGAATGTACTTGAACCCTTTTAGGTTTCAATAAGTGCCATAATGACATGTTTAATGAAAAACATAGAAAGAAATAAACGGGATTTAACTTTTGATGGAATCAAGTAATAAGCATTTATGGTACAAAACAGATCAATATTAGTGGAGTTGTCATTCAGAAACACTTTGACGCCTGAACACCTACTGGCAATCGGCAATCTAAAACCGAAAAGTTCGAAAACCTTGTCAAAAATTAAAAAGGAATAACGGATGCCTTGAGAGCAAAACAAAATGAAATACTTATTCGAAAAATAACAACTTAATATCTGCTAAAATCTACGTACTCGAAGAACTACTGCGAAGCCTCTTTTCTAGGTTTCGTTAATGAAAAAAAAAACCATAGAAAGTCATAAGAAGGTTCTAACGTTTGACCGGAGATTTGTTATAGAGTGTTAATGGTTTAGTGTATTTGTTTGAAATGTTTTAAGGTGGACATTAGATTATTTAAAGTAGTATTTACATTATATACAAGTATATTTGACTGACTGACTCTTAGTGCAATACTAGGCTTCTATCGATGTCATCGTAGGTATTGGGCAACAAAACGGCGATATGCCTATCTAAGTACAAGTAAGTGGACAATCTAGTAGCGGACCTGACTGAAGTGAGAATTGTATGGGTTTTTTTATTGGTTTAAGTCCCAATGGGTCTCAGAGTTCTAAAAAGCTTTGAATCAGGATGTTTCAAAATTATGATATTCATTTTTGACTTGAGGTAATTGTTGACAATATATTCTTAATCAAAATCCGTGGACTTGCAATGAAGCTTGATAAGAATTTATAAAAAAAATCTCTTGGTAATGATCGAAATAGTAATAAATAATGACACAAGAAATTCATGAACATGAATAAAGAACACTGAGGATGAAACCACTAATTACCGATAGGCAAGGGACTATTTTTACAAAATTATCACGTGACAAGCAATGTACTTTTGATAAATCTTAACCATATCTCTTGTTTCACAAAGAGTGGTTCATAATAGATTTAGATTTCTAAACTGCGACATAATTACACAACCATTCATCTAACCGGGAAAATTACAGAGTATAAAATAAAGTATAATACTAGTGTTTTTTGGATTGTAATAAAGTATTGTTTATGCACATATTCAAACGTTTGGCTAATGCGTCTTAACACGTTGCCACGTTTGCTAGCTCTTATGTGAGTATATCATGTGATCATTCGAAAACGTAAGCGGTTATGTTTAGTATAGTCTTCCTTGTAAATGGCTATAAGGTACCACCTTTAACTTAAAGCTAAAACAGTCCACTCATGCCTCAGATTTATTCGTCAGCGTACAATTTTAATAGAGCCATGGGTGGAAAATATGAGGATAAATACTAAAATATGTAAAATATTAAAAATATGTTGATTTCCTTCATGGTTTCTACGTGATCACAATCAGTCATCTAAAGAGCTATCTTATCTTGTTCGTTTTTTTTAATACTAATCAAAATATTCAGATATTCGTATTTTGACCTTTTTCTTATTATTTCCGAAAATATAAAATTATGATTTTTGTTAAAACAAGTTTTTGGGTAACTCACTTATGTCTTGAAAATAATTCCTTCATTGAGCTTTATTCCAAAGCTGCAGCATCTACTTTTATACTTATCTGAAAGACTACTAAAATATTTATTATTATTTTTATTATTATCATCATCATCATCATCATCATCATCATCATCATCTGCTGCTGCTTGTAATTTTGGTTTATGCCGTAGTTAGCCTAATGCTTTCGTCATCCATTCGTGATTGCAATTCAATGACTGGATGCAATCAGTCAATTTTTTTTTTTTTTCTTTTTGGTTGTTGTTGTTGTTGTTGTTGTTGTTTCTTATGAATGTCGCAAAGATTAAAATATATAAAATTCAAGAAAATGACGTCTGTTCAACATAGAAATTTTTGATTAATTAAAAAAATAAATAAACAATTAAAATCGGTGATAATTCTAGGTAGGATTTTTAGAAAAATTGAGGTAAACCATCGACTATTTTTATCTCAGTAAAATTTATTCTGATGATTACTTACCTAAGAATTCGGATAAACACCGGAAACACATTGATTAGAAGATTTGTTTTAATTGTTTAACAGCACACTCTTACTTAAGAGGTTTTTATTAATATATTTATTATCAGTAAAATTGTTCATTATTTAGAAATATTCCCATAATGCAAAAATCAGGAATAGAATGATCTGAAAAAATAGTACATGTACACTTAAATGTTCAAAGACGGAAAATTTAAATCAACATAAAATAAATTAGTTATTATAGTAGCAAATATTGAAAAATGCGAATATTGTTAAAATGTAAAACGTCGTCATGACAATTGTGTTACATCAAGCTTGTTTAGATTTCAGAATTGTTGAAAATAATAATAATAATAATAATTATTATTATTATTATAAACTATATAACTGGATCGTAGTATGCTCGGTTTAAGAATATTAACTGTTATCCAATATTTTCAAAATAACAATATCAAATGCCGGTATATAAAAAGATGAAAAATAAAAAATGTGCATGATTTTAAAAAACGATACAGATAAAATTAAACAAACAATTGATTATTCAAATACTTACTCGCAGAAAGATCGAAAGCATCGTATTGGTGAACTAAATATTTAAAAATATATTATCAAATAGCACTTTTTGATATTTACCTAATACATTGACAAGTGCAAAAATATTCAAAATTACTAGTAAGTAAAAAAAAAATAAAAATACAATGACAATTTTGACAATTTTTACATTTCAAAGTTGTCATGAAAATTAAAAGAGCGCATAACAAAATCATTTTGCTTGCTCTAGACGAAAATAATTTTATCAAAAAAATAAATAAATAATGAGAGTAACAAAGATCACTAAGAACATGCAAATTTTTTATTATCAAAACAGATAAGAAAAATATTTAGTTTGTTTAATAATTAGTTTTTATAATACTTACTCGCAGAACCGTCGTCTGGGACGCGAACTTGCCGTTCCAATCATTAAAAAAACTATGAGAGTTAAAAATAATCCTCCAACTGAAACCGTTGGCATGCTCTGGAAGGGAAAATAAACAAAGTTTTCTATTAATTCCAAAAAAGGAAAATATTCTTCTCAGATTACACCAATTGATAAGTTAACAATGATATGAAAACCCAAGTGCAGAAATGTTAGCGTGTGTTCGGTTATTCAAAATTACCAGGTCCTTTTCTTGTCCGTCTATGACTTTAGTAACTTATATTGTTTAAAGTTTCTTCTGTTCTATGTTCACGTTTACTTGTTTACATATCTTATGCCACAGAATCATTAAAGGAAAAATATTACAAGGTATTATCAGAATTCTTCCAGTTGGCACTGACAACAGCTGGTTTGTAGAGCAGATTCTGACCCCTCCCCTCTATCTTATCAAACTTATAATTCCCCTCCTCCCTTCGATATCAGTATTCAGGTCTGAGTATGTTATAAAAGCAGATAATCAATAAACGTGTGTATCCAGAATCATTTTCAAAACTATGGTAGCCAATATAAGTCATGTCATCAAAACTACGGTAGCTAATGTGTGCCAAAATATGAACTTATGTAACATTTCGATAGCCGACTATAGTCAACGTTTTTAAAGAAAATCTGGGTATCATTCCTTCTACAAATTTGGTAACAAATCAACATTGGTGGAACTATGGTAATAATGAACAAACCAGCTTTATATTTCTTACTGCATATATAACATATATTTATACCAACGCTTGGTACGACTTGCTATTATTAAAATTAGGAGAATAACACTTTTTACTTATTCTTGGTAACAATCTGTTTTAAAACTTTTTTTCGCAAAACATTATAAATAACATCCAAGTTCCGTAATCATTCCTTAACTAAACTTCCATTTACTTAGATCTGGCTAATTAAAAAAATCATAATAGTTAAGTTAAATGCTTATATATTTAGGGTATTAATGTGTTATTTGAAAGATCATCTTAAGTTTGTAACATCTGTATTTAGTTTTGACTTAATTATTTATTTGTAATTCCAAAAGAGATTGTATAAAGTTCCTAAATAAAATATTATCTTCGGTGTGATTGGTTTATCTAGTTTGGTCTTCAATAGACCAAGGTACATTCCATAGAAGACGACTAGACGCCTATAGACTTTGAAAATGAATAAATAAGTTGATTTTCGTTATAATCTCTTGAATAAAAATAAAATGAAACACAAACACACCAGTCCATGTCCAAATCACAACCCCCCCCCCCCCCAAATAAAAAAGTAGAAACTTTGAAAACTGGCAAATTCATTTATACACGTCAACTTCAATCAAGGTAGTGTGATCGGATGCTCCGGAAGGGTAAGAACCTTCTATCTAGCTAGCTGCAGCCGTCTTGTCTAAATCAAATTTAAGAATAAATTTAAGTGTTGCATTTGTTTTGTAAATATATGTTAAATAAAAAATCATAACTGGTATGATTTCAAATACCAAGTTAAAATTAATAATTAAATGGGATTTTTTAATCTTCAAAAGAAATAAGACATTTTTACAACTGAAAAAACATGGGTCCTTTCTTAAAAAAATATTGTGACAGTAATAAATTATTAATGTTAATCTTTGGTACAAGTATGCAAGATTATTGAGAGTTTGTGTTTTCTATGACATAATATAATTTAAAAAACTTGCACATCACTAAACTTCTATTGTAATTTACCATTAAAGTAAATCAATGAGTGCTAAGTATCAACATTAAACAAGTTTATTGTTTTTGGTTTAGTATCAGGATACAAGTTAAAATTTTTCTGTGGGATAAACATGCCCCTGTAAGAGTCAGACTTAAAAGCTTCAATGTGATAAATAAATACCCACTTACATAGGCATGAAGGGCAGCGTCTTGTCCCATTTCATAAGGTGTGTGTGTGTGTGTGTGTGTGTGTGTGTGTGTGTGTGTGTGATAAAAATTCTACCATATAATAACATGAGCGTCAGAATATCAAGTTATTAACAGCGTCTCATTAGATAAGCATGAACGTTATCGCCAAGGCCCAACTTTAATTAAAACTTCATGTACTTTATATGAAAATATCTCCCAAACTGATCATAAACGTAAATGGGTCTTACTTTTAATTTTTGGTTGATGTGAAAAACAAATGATCTCTTAAATAACAATAACCCATCAAGTTCTTACTTTAAAAATATATAATTTTTAAAATATGACGCTTTAGCACCAGAACCTTACTTTTAAAGTTTATCATGTGGAAAAAATATATTCCATATTATGTGAGGATGAACGTCCATGTGTTTGTCCATTGTGAAAAAGACTCGAAGAAAAATGTAAAAGTTTTTGGTTAATGTACTTGTTTTACAATTAGGTAATGTATTGGCCAGCCTTTCCTGTTCTTTTTGACAGAATTTCTTGATATATCGGCTGATATAGACCATTGTATAAACACAAGCCTTGTCTATTATCAAAAGTTTAGTAGAACTATTATACAATTCAATAAACAAACGAAAAACATTTACATAGAGCCTTATCTACACAATGACATTTCTCAATGTATAGTACTTGTATCAAAGCCAAATTTACCGACAATTATAATAAACTGTTACTCTGCTAAACATGAACATTGTGCTTGTAATCTGTCTCGTTTAAATGAATTATAGTCAGATGAAAAAAGTTTTAAAGGATTTTTGACCAGATAATTAATTATTACCATTAATTATAGTGACTGCATGCTTGTATCAAAACAGTATTAAAAATATCAGATGTTCCTCATCTACACTAATAAATAAAAAGATAAATAAATAAATAAATAAATAAAAAACTGTGTATCATTACAGTGTTAAAAATTACAAATGCCCTTTCTGCACTAATAAATCAACTTATAAAGTTTGTATCATTAGTGTCAAAAATAACAAATACTGCTTTTTGAAGTTTTTAATTAATAAATAAATAAATAAATAAATAAATAAATAAATAAATAAATACGTATTTTGTATTCAATCTGTGTCAAAAATATTAAATGTTCCCTTTTTCAATAAATAAATAAATATAATTAATTGTCTATGATATAATTCAATTAATTTTAATGATGTCGTTTTTAAAAAAAATCCCGTGTAAATTATATTTAAATGGAAATAACACTTCAGTGAGCGTAATAGCTTCAGTAGCAATTAAATACAAATGGTTTTCTTCTACCCAATGAATGGAAAGCACATATATAGTGCATAAAGAATTATAATAAAACCGATTTTTCTAGAGCACCGTTTTTCCTCCTTCTAAAAATTATCTTCTTTGTATTTTATCTAAAGCATTATTTTTCTCTTTATATAATGATAAATCAAATCTAATTATCCAGGAAGTGATTAGCTAACCTACAAACAAAAAAAAAATGAAATGAACGATATCACCTACATGTATTTTTATATTCATTTATGAGATTAAGTATTTCATAAATAATGACTGTTCCATTCATTATCTTCTTAAACTGCTAGAATCAACAGTTTCAATTGGTAATGATGAAGACGAATAATAATACGTTTTGACAGAGGTTGCTGACAATATTTAACAGATGGAACTACTCAGTTTCTCTCACAAGGTGATATCAATCTTGCATTGTAATGTCTGGCAATAACGAGAAAAGGTGAGAATTTTTTTTTTTGTTTTAAAAAAATATATACAACAAAATCTACACTTCTACAATAAGTCAAAGGTCAAAAACCTTTTTTCGAGGTGTAAAAAAAATCGGATCTTTTCTGAAGATAACATGTCAAGGTCGCGAAGTCAAGAGAATTGGTATTAATGCCAAAACCTAAAGCTTATTCAGGAATAGTTTATGTGTGAAATACAAATATTTTGCTAGATTGTCAAGTATAATTAGTAATTAAACTTATCTGAATTATTTTTGACAGATTTAGTTAACAGTATAATTTCAACATGGTGCCTCACACGAGCAGAGACAAATCAGATCGTACAGTTTTAACGATTAAAGGAAATCAATTAAAATAGAACAGAATTTTTTCAGCATGGATACAGTGGGTTTTATTGAGGCAAATCGATGGTTGCGTCATCAAAATTCTAGACTGCAGAATAAACACTACATTGATGTAACAGCTCATATAACAGCGAGTCTAATATTCAAAAAGGGTGATAGATTATTGAATTGGGAAATCAAATTACGTCCCTTCGAAATTCACTAATCAGAATTTCACGGTTTTACTGTTGATGTTCTCAAAACATTCTGTGGATTCGTCCATGTTTTTAACTGCTAAAAATACCGCAAAAGACAGACTATAGTATACCAACGAAGCAGAATCTGTTTGTAAACTAAAGGTAAAAGTCATGGTGTCAAGGTTTTGTTTGCTGATAAAAAACTTAACCACATGAAGTAGTTTCTTAGTTGACCAAATAATTATAATTCGCAAGTTGCAGTTTGTATTGAAATTTAAAAAACAAAAAAAAATTCTTTAAGATGTTTTATTGATCTGGAAATCCATTAGTAATCAAAACGGGTTTCTAATACCGGAAGTACAGCTAGTTGGTCTATTAACGGACATATATAAAATGCCAAACCCCAAAAAACTTACGATCAGTTTTCTTTTAAAACTTTCATTCATTAACAGTGGGGTATTTCGTATTTCAAGAAATTATTTAAGTAAACACGATCGTTGTTGTGTGAGAACGTGCTTTTAGGACTTTTTAACAATGATCGGCTTCACAGACATAATTTCATCAGCACCCTGTGCGTGTGTTTACAACATGGTTTTTAATTACTTTTAAAATAGAACACTATATAGCAATATTTTAATTTTCCACATACTCAAAATACATACATAGTTAAACAGATTTACAAACCACCAGGGTACTTTTTAATGAAAATGAATTTTGAGTATTGTTTTAAAATTTGCTTTTCGAAAAATACAAAATTATTTGGAAAAAAGTCATGAATTGTTCTGAGCATAAATTTATTTTGTACTATGTGTCATATCCAGATTTTTTAAATAGAAATATAACTGAAATATTTTTCATTTTACTAATATCAATAATTTGCACTTGAAAACAGAACCAAACTGAAATCACCTGTAAACCATATCAAATGATTAAAGTGATCAATGATTTTGAGTTTATTTTTTTTCTGATTGGTGAACATGTTACCGACGTCAACAAATGTAACTTCATAAACAACTTCATTGAGTTATCTTGATTCGCGGTAACACATAATTTAAAATTTACTGATCTTAAGCATTATTTTAGCATTTTCTGAAATTGAAGTTTAAAGAAATGAATGTGGAATTTTCTTGTTCTATACATAAGTTTTGCACAGCCAATTTATCGATAAAATATGGAAATTAAACCAAAGAATAAATCATACAAAATGTCAATAAGCAGTATCCACAACATTATTCATAAACAAGCTGCGATAAGAGCGTTACAAAAGTAGTCTTTCGAATGAGACTCGAAACCGAGTTCTTGTGTCTTATTGCTAAAAGGACTTGTGCCCTACGGAGATGCCTACAATAAAGATTTGAGAGTGGAAAAATGATGGTCATCACTCCAGTTAAGACTTTTTTACTTATATCGAGGCAATCAATTCTGGATGGTGAAGGAAACCGGAATACTCGAAGAAAACCACTAAACTTTTGTAAGCGAGCTGTCAAAATTTCTCACTTAAGGTACTTGAAACAGACTAAATGAAATTTATAAATTAAAATAATAGGACCTGTTTCATAGGTTAAAAGGTGAAAAATATTAATACATCAGGTTAATTCTCAATCTGAAATGCTAATAAAGCTCGTCAATTTACGTGATGAATTATATTAATTATCTGTGTCATTAAGTACAATGATTTAAGTGGTCAAAATATAATAATATGTTCTATTTCATATCAGAAATTAAGTTACAAGCAATAAATCTTATTACAAAAGGGGTCAACGAGAAGGAACTTGAACGGACGCAGTGGACACTTTCTGCGTACTAAGTAATTAGCTTTGCGTTATTCGTTGAATCCATTAAGGTTATTTCTCAATGACCAGAATGAAAATAGAATTCCTTGGTAACTTTAATGCAATAAACGGTCTATTTATCAATAGGAATATCAAAATACCTTGTCAGTTTTTCAAATAATTCTCAATCAAAATCAAAATGGCAAAGTCTAGTATACTTCCAAGAAGCTTCATATCGAAAGGAAGAAATCTATACAATTCTTGTAGAAAACATGTCTTAACAAGGCATTTAATCGTTTATTGATAGATGTCAATGATCTATAAATCCTACATAAATGTGCATCTATGTAAAATTAATTCTTATATTATACAACAACTTTTCAAATGATTGACAAGCATGTATAAATAAACTTTAAAACAGAGATATGGTCTTCTAATCGGTTGTCTGCTGAGAGAGCAGTTTTATCAAAAATATTGATCATAATTTTCTGGTAACAAAAGCTACCATAATGCATATATACTTATACTAGTTTGACAAAATAATAACAGTAAATAGATTCAAAGTAGGGATAGTTTTTATGCTTTCTACAACGTATAGTTTTTTTTAACAATTCTTCCAAGTTCCTACCGTTCTTATAACGCCCTAAGTATTCTTAAATGTTGTGGAGATTCTTACAACGTTCCTAGCTCTCTCTGTATGTGTGTGTGTGTGTGTGTGTGTGTGTGTGTGTGTGTGGTTTTTTTGGTTTTTTTTCACGTTATGCGCTTTCTTAAAGTTTTAAATGTTTCTTATATCGTTCTTAGCGTTCTTGCATGTTATAATAACGGTCTTTACGTTCGTCAAAAACATATTCTTCATAAGATTTTTTTCGCAAGCTTACGTTCCATATTGACTACCAAAACATTGGAACATTTGTAAATTAGAATGTTCATTTTCAGTCCACAAACAGAAGGAAAAAAAAAACGCTCGTTTTAATGCAATATTTTGTTTGGCTATTGATAAAACGGTGTTCTGTCAACATGAGCATCCCGGATAGAAGATTTGGATTTTGTTTTTAGGTGAATTTTTAATCACGTGTTATGTTATTGTTGATCACATTTTATATCTTCTTTGTAATATAATTTTTCCACTTATAGCAAGTGGAAATATAATGGCAGAGTTGATCTGGTAATGGTAATTTTTTTCACTTTATATTAAATTAACAACGTAAGACAAAATTTGTTAATTTTTCCACTTTATAATAATAATAATTACGTATATTTCAATTTCATTCAGCGGATTTGATCCGTCCATGTTTCCACACATATTATTGTGTATATTTAAGTGTGCATTTGATCCATCAAGGTAAATGTTTCCGCTTGTAAGCAATCTATAAATGTGAGGATGGAATGGATTTGTTCATCTTTGAGAATGTTTTCATTTTATATCGTGTGTATGAAACAATAGGCTTATTTTTTTCTCTATTCTTTATATTTTCGATTTTTAAACAAAAATGAATTTATAGTTTTCCACCTGAAAATTTCGAGTACTCCTGAAATAAATATGTAAACTGACAGTCAAATATCATAGCAAGTAAGCCAGTGAAAACTTTTTTTTCGGTTTTTATGCAAAAATCATTATTACGCCGTAATAATCGGCTTATATATGTCTGTACATAATGTTAAACATCAACAAAAGATTATCAAATTGTTAGCCAAACAAGCAATAATGTTGAATTTCACCAATCAGCGTTTCTAAGTTACTTGAGTCAATTTTCATTCATCAATCATTTTAAAGTCATCGATGCTTCACATTATACTCTTAAGTGCCATTTAAACCAATTATTGCATATTCAGTATCGTTTTCTAACTGGAAATGAATTCCGATGTTTAGTTAAAGAAGTAGTTTCATAATTATTATCTTTTATTATTAATTTGGTTTCAAACAAAATCAAATAAATAAAAGATGATTATGTTTTGTAAAACAGTAATAAAAGACGCAATTTTAGTTTTCAATACCCGCAATAAGGCTTGATACTATTACTATTTGTTCATATAAAACTACTGCTGAAGCAGAATAACTTGAACATGGAATCAAACATCATGTAACAAAGAACAGCATACAATAATATTGCCATGTGCTACTTTTGAATTGTATTAATTTTTAAAAATTCAAAAGTAGCACATGACAATATAATCTACTAGGACTTTCAGGTTATCCTACTTTTAATCACCAGCGGATTCTGCATATTTGCCTTTGTTAAAATAAACCTCATTTCACTAATGACATGTAGAGAAAGTACACAAGGACGGTGTCGTGATACATGTATAATGGCAATTTATTCTCGGCAATTTTTCTGGATCGGATCTTCAACTCTTATGGAAGAGAGTTCGCCTATCACTCAGAAGGGCTAGGTTTGAACTTCAGCAATGCCACTCAACGAGTAAGGTTTTTCATCGCCATTTTCCTCCCTCTTTTTACATTTTAAAACTCTTGTTAAAACTTTAATGCATATTTTGTCAATATCTAGAAATAAGAAACAACAACACACATGCGCGCGCACGCACGCGCCTGTCATATATAGATAATTGTACCATCTATATAAGAATTTCTAGTACCCTCTTTATATACTTATGTAACGTCACTTATGACACTATATATTAACTTTCTCTAAAAATATTAGCTTGATTAGTTACCGTTTTCAAGCGAATAATATGTCTCAAAGAATGTTATTTAAAACGACAAATTTATTTAAGCAACCTCAAAATTGATACCGTCATTAGTGCATCGCCATCACGTTAAATTAACCCGAGTTATATTAGACGTAACAACTTCTAAACAACAATATCGGAGTTTAGTCTAATTAAAAAAGTATATTATGCTTTTTTAAACATCAAACATCAGTTGTTGTTGTTTTTTTTTTTTTTTTTTTTTTGTTGTTGTTTTTTTTTTTTTTTTTTTTTTTGTTTGTTTGTTTTTATTTTGTTATTTGTTTATTTATTTATTTACTAGTATAAGAATTTCAATATCCAAATTTCGAGAGGGATGTAACCTGTAATGAATTATGTCAATCTTGAGCGAGAAATACTGTACCTCTAAACTTACTAAAAACAAACCTCCACAACCAATTCATGGAGCAGATACATAATTACTGAAATGAGATAAGTAGGTCACTTCTCATTTAAACAGTATACTGTTTTCATTATTTACACAGAGTTTCAATACGCTGTCTTTATTCTTTCACTTGTCAGCCAATCAGAGTGCAATTTTCCACGTTCAAGTATTATGGAAACAATAGAAGCTTGTAAAATTATTCGATATAACAACGTTATGAATAGATATCTGGTGAATCATCGAGAAAACAAAAGTTGAGATTTTATATCATCGGTGTCCATGGCAACAGTAAACAATTTTAAATTGAAACCCCAAATGCACGTGTATCATAAAGCATGCACCACAGTGCGAGAAAACACAAAGGCAAAACTATAGCGGAGACAAGGTAAAGTATATCAGTTGTACATTTAAGAGAATTATTAAACGACCACGCTCTCAAATAAATCTAGGGGCCTCGATGGCCGAGCGTCTTAAGCACGTGCTTACGGATCACAGTGCCTCGCTTTCACCGTCTAGCTTAGGTTCGAATCTCATTCTGGCTTATCTAGTGTTAGAAAGTTTGTCAGTTCGCTTGCCGAAAGTAGGTGACCTCCTCGGGCCATCTTGATAAATCCGCCATTCTTGAACAGACCGTCTCGATGTAAGTGAAAGATTCTTGACTGTGGCGTTAAATACCTGAAAAGGCTTACTATCGATACTTGGTCATAACTCGGTCATGAATAATGAATGAAGCTAAAAAGGCTTACTATGGATACTTGGTCATAACTCGGTCATGAAACAATGAATGAAGCTAAAAAGGCTTACTATCGATATTTGGTCATAACTCGGTCATGAAAATATGAATGAACCTGAAAAGGCTTACTATGCATACTTGGTCATAACTCGGTCATGAAACAATGAATGAAGCTGAAAAGGCTTACTATGCATACTTGGTCATAACTCGGTCATGAAACAATGAATGAAGCTGGAAAGGCTTACTATAGATACTTGGTCATAACTCGGTCATGAAACAATGAATGAAGCTGAAAAAGCTTACTATGCATATTTGGTCATTACTTGGTCATGAAACAATGAATGAAGCTGAAAAGGCTTACTATCGATACTTGGTCATAACTCGGTCATGAAACAATGAATGAAGCTGAAAAGGCTTACTATGCATACTTGGTCATAACTCGGTCATGAAAATATGAATGAAGCTGAAAAGGCTTAATATGCATACTTGGTCATAACTCGGTCATGAAACAATGAATGAAGCTGGAAAGGCTTACTATCGATACTTGGTCATAACTCGGCCATGAAACAATGAATTAAGCTGAAAAGGCTTACTATCGATAATTGGTCATAACTCGGTCATGAAAGAATGGATAAAGCTGAAAAGGCTCATTATGGATACATGGTCATAACTCGGACTTGAAACATTGAATGAAGCTGAAAAGGCTTACTATAGATACTTGGTCATAACTCGGTTATTAAACAATGAATGAAGCTGGAAAGGCTTACTATGCATATTTGGTCATAACTCGGTCATGAAAATATGAATGAACCTGAAAAGGCCTACTATCGATACTTGGTCATAACTCGGTCATGAAACAATGAATGAAGCTGAAAAGGCTAACTATCGATATTTGGTCATAACTTGGTCATGAAAATATGAATGAAGCTGAAAAGGCTTACTATGCATACTTGGTCATAACTCGGTCATGAAAATATGAATGAAGCTGAAAAGGCTTACTATGCATACTTGGTCATAACTCGGTCATGAAACAATGAATGAAGTTGAAAAGGCTTACTATGGATACTTGGTCATAACTCGGTCATGAAACAATGAATGAAGCTGGAAAGGCTTACTATAGATACTTGGTCATAACTCGGTCATGAAACAATGAATTAAGCTGAAAAGGCTTACTATCGATACTTGGTCATAACTCGGTCATGAAAGAATGGATAAAGCTGAAAAGGCTCATTATGGATACATGGTCATAACTCGGTCATGAAACATTGAATGAAGCTGAAAAGGCTTACTATAGATACTTGGTCATAACTCGGTTATGAAACAATGAATGAAGCTGAAAAGGCTAACTATCGATATTTGGTCATAACTCGGTCATGAAAATATGAATGAAGCTGAAAAGGCTTACTATGCATACTTGGTCATAACTCGGTCATGAAAATATGAATGAAGCTGAAAAGGCTTACTATGCATACTTGGTCATAACTCGGTCATGAAACAATGAATGAAGCTGAAAAGGCTTACTATGGACACTTGGTCATAACTCGGTCATGAAACAATGAATGAAGCTGAAAAGGCTTACTATGGATACTTGGTCATAACTCGGTCATGAAACAATGAAAAAAGCTGAAAAGGCTTCCTATCGATACTTGGTCATAACTCGGTCATGAAACAATGAATGAAGCTGAAAAGGCTTACTATGGATACTTGGTTATAACTCGGTCATGAAACAATGAATGAAGCTGAAAATGCTTACTATGGATACTTGGTCATAACTCGGTCATGAAACAATGAATAAAGCTGAAAAGGCTTACTATGGATACTTGGTCATAACTCGGTAATGAAACAATGAATAAAGCTGAAAAGGCTTACTATGGATATTTGGTCATAACTCGGTCATGAAACAATGAATGAAGCTGAAAAGGCTAACTATCGATATTTGGTCATAACTCGGTCATGAAAATATGAATGAAGCTGAAAAGGCTAACTATGCATACTTGGTCATAACTTGGTCATGAAAATATGAATGAAGCTGGAAAGGCTTACTATGCATACTTGGTCATAACTCGGTCATGAAACAATGAATGAAGCTGGAAAGGCTTACTATGGACACTTGGTCATAACTCGGTCATGAAACAATGAATGAAGCTGAAAAGGCTTACTATGGATACTTGGTCATAACTCGGTCATGAAACAATGAATGAAGCTGAAAAGGCTTACTATCGATACTTGGTCATAACTCGGTCATGAAACAATGAATGAAGCTGAAAAGGCTTCCTATCGATACTTGGTTATAACTCGGTCATGAAACAATGAATGAAGCTGAAAATGCTTACTATGGATACTTGGTCATAACTCGGTCATGAAACAATGAATAAAGCTGAAAAGGCTTACTATGGATACTTGGTCATAACTCGGTCATGAAACAATGAATAAAGCTGAAAAGGCTTACTATGGATACTTGGTCATAACTCGGTCATGAAACAATGAATAAAGCTGAAAAGGCTTACTATGGATACTTGGTCATAACTCGGTCATGAAACAATGAATGAAGCTCTTATATGCATGTGACCACCGGGACAAAACAGAGGTGAGAGGTCAAATACCTTTTTTCATTCTAAAACATTTAAAAAAAAAACAGTGCAATTGTTAACGGACATGTGCCGAGTTAATTCCTGGCTGATCAACCACAATTTTATATTGTTAATGCCAAGAAAACCACGAAACCCATTTATATGGAATTAAATTGAGATAATTCTCAACATATCGTTTATTTGTAGCTTTCAGTTGAACATCAAGATATCGTATCATCCTGTACATCAAAGAACCGTAACTAACAATTACGCAACATTTAGAGTTGTTCAAAAATCACGATCTCAAATTCATTTTGTCATATATTACACGTTAATATGGATGATTAAGCCTTACAAGATATATTTAATTCTCCATTTAAGTTCAAACATATTTATTATATTTGAAGATGAGTTTAATGAATGAGGGAATAGTGTTCTAGGTATCAAAATAGAACATATTTGGCTTCTTTTTTATAAATTATTTGGATAATAATTAGATTTATTACCGTATTAAACAGGATAATACAGGATTGACTGAGATAGAAAGATGGGTACTGTTTGTTTCATGAAGTTACTGAAGACGGAATTCTTATGTGGCTTTTTTTCAAGGATGGGGGCTCAAAATATAAACACATTACATAATGTTGTTGATGTCAAATAGAAGGAACATATCAATTCTCCAGCAAACTTTATCACTCTGTGAAAATGAGTTGAGTAATGGTTTTTACGGTGTTATTTTTATAAAGCTCAACAAGCTACAATAAACTTGTTTCGAATGTAGTTTTTTTTAAACACAATACGAGCTTTGGTGTATTAAAATAACCTAGTTCATGAAAAATTTATAATTATTTTTTATAATTAGACAATTATATTTCAATTAATGCTTAATTAATACTCAGTATCGAGATATTATTAATAATAAGAATAAATAATCTTGCCATGGTAGTAATTATATACAATGACACAATATACATTTTTTTTAATTTTCACTTAGCATTTAGTAAGGCTTGCTAAATCCCTGTTTGTAAGGCAACTTAAAGTCTGACTCTACGCTGCCAATCCAACAACAACATACTCACAGATTGTATCCAGTAGTGTTGTTAAAGTATTGTACATTAGAATAAACTTGTAAAAAAAAAATTCTATTTTTATTAATTATTTTATTTCATTTTATTTTATTTTATTTTATTTTATTTTATTATTATTTTTTTAATTTTATTTTATTTCATTTCTATAATTCGTGATTTTAAATTACGCACACATATGACATCTTTTTTAATATTCACTGAAAAGATTGCCTTTTTTGACAGTGGACTGGCAATCCATGACGTATATAGATGCGTTTTCTGGATGTGTCTTAATTTTTTCATCAAATCTGTTTTTAATATTTATAATAAACATTATTTATAAATAATAGATCTTATCCACACCATAAACCATAAAAGTGTTAACCTTTAATACATAGGGTCTTGACCTTAACCTTTGTTACATGACGTCTTGACCTCTTGACGTCATCCGCTTGACACCAAGATGTAAGCATGAACGTACGTCACGGTACACAAAAAATGTCATGGGCTATTTAAACATGTTTATTACGCCCAATTGATAAACAAATCTTGACAATAAACATTATTTTTAAGACATTTGCGCGATATTTTTTTCATTTTTACCATCAAGTAATCTTCAGTATCCTGGAGTTTTGATGTAAGTATAAAGAAGAATTATTTATGTAGTCTGTAATTGGTATAAGTCTTGACAAATTACGGTAACAAACAAGAAGTAACAAGCAACTGTCATGTGCTACTTTTGACGTTTTATGAAATAACACATGACAAATATTAACATAACACTTTCGCTATTTCCCTAGGAAAGAAGAACATTTGGGTGTTAATATAGGGTCTAAATTTAGTCGAAAATTGAACCAAATGAATCTTAGCCAATACTATAAAAAGGCACTAAAACACCAATCACTAATCATTTCAATGAAGTTTCGAACAAGGCTTGAAATGCAAGAGGAAGAAGAAGAATCAACACCAAAAGCTATTGCCTCCCACGTGCACAGAAAATACGATAACTTTAGAAGGATGACAATATCCAAATAATGGTATATTACTGTGTTGGTTAAGTACTTTCAGCAGGTTTCAGACTCCAAGCCATTCAACTTAATTTTTAAAAAGTGGCCCCTAAACACACTTTTTGAAACGAGGCTTATATCATCATATAATTTAAAACAATGAAGCATGTTAATGATATATTTTTCATTCACCTTAATCCACTGAAAAACTTAAAACAAAGTAAAGATAAAATGTCACAGCTAAACTCAAAACTTCCTCTGAAAAGTAAGGTTAACGTCGTAAATGTCATCAAAACAAAGAATACGATGTCGTTGTTTTAAAAACGGATGTATTGTACACATTCACCAGGCATTTACGTCTATAAAACTAATATATATCCAAGAAATATGAAGTATGATATATTTATTTTCCTGAAAGTAATAGTATTCTATCAACTTTCATTACTTTTAATTAAAATAATATTAATTACTATCAATATGACATATAAGCTTTGTCTGTCTATATGCCGTTCTGCCGAATTCGGAATTTTAGAGCCCTCGGGTATTTTCGTTATGTACAACAAATAAAACTATCTTAATTAACTAGAAGACAATAAATACAGCTTACTTTTTTTTAAAAAACTTTTTCTGTTTTAATAACCTGACGAATTATGATGCCATCGGAATCCATTTTCATACCCAAAGTTCATTGTTCGTATAATACATGTATATAAATGTCTTTTTTTCACAAGCCCGCGAATAGCTGCAATAATGCTGATGCGGCTGTAAACTTACAATCACTTACTCACTCACATTTACTCGTTTTTTTTTTTTTTTTGTTTTTTTTTCCATCAGTGAGTCTCCTCATACAGCCAGCGTTTGCATGTAAATTAGGACTCAGTACAACTCGACTTTTGTCTTAAAAGAAGGAAACTGGTTTTCCGATGTCAGCAAGCGGTCACCATTGACAAATTCAAAGAATTACTGAACTCTTTGTCGGGTTATGATACCGGTCGGTCTATACGTTGTGCTTATTTAACGTGCCATGTGCAGAATGACATTCTTACCAAAAGCAATTCTTTAATTCTTCATAAGGTAATAATCAAGTAACCGAACGAATTCGTTTATCATTCACGTTTAAATACACTGTAAGATCTGGCCTTAAATTATCATGCAATCAAGTGGAAGAATATTTAGTGCTTGTGAAAAGTGATTTTTAAGGATAAAGGATAAAAGGATTCAGTCTCAGAGAAAAAAAAAATTAGCTTTACCAAAATAACTCGGGTCGTTTTTTTTTTTTTTTTTTTTTTTTTTTTTTTTTGCAAAGCGAATTTGACAAAAAATGTACACAGCTTTCATTCAGTCCTGAATTAATTATTAAATTAAAATCCAATTCGATGTTTAGAATATTTTTTTTTAGAAATTAAAGTGTTTTTTTTAGTTCCATACCAATAAAATGCTTGTTATACATTATCATTTATCAACCAAATGATATCAAGACTTCATTGACCTCGACGAGTTCATAATATATTAACAAAATTAGAGAGTCTTAATGGCTTATAAGTGCCCGTTTTATTAAAAATTAAATCGTGTGTATTCTTAATTTCATAAAAATATGAATTATCGTTATTACTTACATCCATTGAAGTTTGATTTTTGACCACACATTGTAATAAAGAAACCGGAACTATGTTATTAAAGTCTCTTTCGACTATCTCTGTCCGTGTAATTTAACACAAATAAAAACAAAGCTTCAGATTTATTTCGGAAAAAAATCTGGAAACGCCTTTTGATTTACCTCGTACAAATGATGTTATGCAGGAAGAAAGTGAAGTTTTATCAACTCCACGAATTTTTCTTTATTTAATCTTGTACGTGTAATAGGCGTGTTTGTGTTCAAAGTTTTTTTTTAAGATTTTGTATTTCATCATTCCAATTTTCAGCACATGTCTAAACCAAGACTCCGTGTTTCAGATTAGAAGAGTGTATGAATTTTCAATATCTTCTAGTATATATATATATATATATATATATATATATATATAAAAGGATTGAACTTAAAAGGGGTCTTATATCCCGTTTGTATTAATTGTAACCTTTTATTTTTGGATTGAATGCGTAAAGTCTACAATTGTTCTTAGTATGTACATATTTTAACGCAATATTTAACTGAATCCGTCTTTTAAACTTTAACTCTGAAGTTTAGGCTGAAGTATTAAATCTGTTGAAAAGCAGATAAAATACAAAATGCCACATATATAAATGTTACACAGGATGAGATATCTTAAGTACAAATAAACTTAAAAAATGATTATTACATACAGCTACATACAAATAATTAAATTAAAACTATGAAACAAATCGGTTAAAAACACTTATTAGCCACGCCCTCTTACGCACCCGATGTTGTTGTGGTTGATAAATTAAATTTATCATTTCGTTTTATCTTTGGGTTTCAATGATGAATTTGATTTCAAATCAAATGAATTTAAATTATTATGTATCTTTTATCACGATTTCAGAAATCGCGGCATTGAAGTTAACAAAGGAATAACGTTGAAATTCTTACCAAGGTCACGTTAAAAACTTAGTAGGGTAAACCGATTTTAGAGAGTTAATGACCCCCTATTTTAAAGTTTTAGGTTGCATCATTTTGACAGAATGGTTCTCGATCTTAATCTGCAACATTAGGACGAGAATGCATGTATCTAAAGTATTTAATACAAATTAATCAAGAACTCACACATCACAAGAACTAATTATATCATATTCTTTAAATACTGATGAAATTATCATTTCTAGATTAATTAAAATTGTGGCATGAAGCAACGCAGTAAGCAAGTACCGAAAATTAATCTCGCTGATCATTACATTTATAAACGGAAATACGGTTTAATTATCATAAATATGAAACCAATGTAAATTGTAATGGCATACAAAATAAACCAAATAATGATAACGATGGTTTAATCTTACAAACACAAGACCTCAATTTAATTAGAAACCTTTTAATCACCGATTTAAATTCTTTGTAGAAAGATGCTGTGTCCATTTTGAGTCATTTATACGTCAAATTGTAACGTGTGAATATCTTATAACCCACAACTTTTAAAATGAAACAAAATACTTTGCAGTTTAATTTAAAAAATTTAAAAAAAACATACACTAAGTAATTGTTAATTATACCAAAATGACAAAACAACAAACGAAAGACCTATGTACATTAAACAACATAAATTTGCATCTTCCTGATTTTCAAAATAACAAAATAAATTTTCGAGTCAATTTTTAAATTTTTGAAATATATAAATATATAATTAAATATATATAAACAAAATTGAAAAAAAATAAAAATAAAAAATTTTATATATATATATATATATATATATATATATATATATATATATATATATATAATTTTTTTTTTTTTTTCAATTTTGTTTTATTCCGGATCCTTGTCCTCTCACTTTTTACAACTTTTAAGCATTATACATTTAGAATTCATTTTTGGTATTTAAAACTTTATACAGAATCAATTATTTATGATGCATTGAGCCCAGAAAATCATTTTTAAATCAATTTACTGGCAGTTTTTGTCAGCCTTTGCAAGTCTGCGTACGTGTCAACGTGTTTTATTTGACAATGATGAATGCGACTAGCATTAATATGTTACAGCTAATTTTACGTGAAATTGTTACATTTTAGTGTATGTATCGATATTGAAATGTAAAGTACATGGCGTTATGTTATTGTTTGTGGAATCATGATCATATTATTTTGTTAAATTGAAAATAAAACGTGTATATGTCAAAAGCGTTTTAAATGCTTCGTTTATTAATTAAATGTACTTTACTGTAAGCGAAGCAAACAAAACTCCAACCTCACAAATTCTTTAACAGGAAACATTCAGCATATTATTCTATTTCTAGAATAATCGAGGCTCTATCGTTCGATTACAGATATTTTTCCAATAAAGTAAAATGTTTTAATTTCTTATAAATATTTGTGTATATTTTCAGTTTAACACCTTCCCTGATCATAAACAACGTTATTGCCAATATTTTTTTCCCCCAAGAAATGCAACGCAATAATGTGTAATTACATTGTGTATCAGGAAACAAATTGTTATAAGAAACCTATCCCATCGTTTGCGTCATTTACTCAAATAACTTGCATAAGTAACCTTTCTTCCGTGTAGTTCCAAACGTTTGTTAAAAGAATTATTTTTTTCTTTGAAGAAACATTACATAAAATATATAATAGTGTACGTTGATTTACTTGACTGGTCATTATGTTTATACTGAATGATGTATACAATGGTATGCTGAAATTGACATCTTCGTTTCCAGATAAGTCTCTCGGCTTTATTAATTAATGCATTGTTTTCTGGCAGTTGTAATGCCATAATTTTTTTTATCTAAATATGGATAAGAAAGACAGCATGTATTTGCTTTAAATGAATATTTTATCTTTATCCCTTAAAACGCAGTCATTTGTCTCAGCTTGACTATCATGAATTAATCCAGAAAAAAAGTGTATTAAACTGCAGACTTTTATGTAAATACTCAGATTTTTAAATATGTAACCATGATGTATATTTGGAGAACTGTTCTATTAACCTAAATATGATAACATTTGTTGAAAGGTTGCAATGACGTGCTTAAATTTATCTCACATTGATAGTGTAGTAAAATTCCTAATATTACATAAACTTTACACCGGATAACCTTCGTCTGTTTTCTGGAATGTTCGGAAAAAAAGTAACAAAGTTACATAATTCTTCACAGATACGTTGTGACTTTTAATTTCTGGCAATTTTGTCTTAATTTACGTGCATATTGAAAAATAACATGCACGAGAACACGTACATGTATGAACCTGAAATAATGTAATATGAAAGAGAGCAATTGGCTAGCCAATCATATATTTTCTTCCGCGATACTAGTGTGCAAGCGAGCGGGAAAATGCATAATACTTGGCATTGCTCATTTAACCTAAAATAAAATTAATCTAATAAGATCCATTATATGGTTTTTTTCTTTCTTTTTTTCTCCCCGATTGGACAACTTATAGTTTTTGCTTTGTTCGTCTGTTCGTAATTTTGTCTGAGGCATATTATCACCAAAACTATAAGAGGTATCAACAAAAGAAAACTGCATAAGTAGATAGATTTCGTTTAGGATAAGTGCATTTTATGAAATTTATCACTCTTTTATGTTTAAATTAGGAGTTATTGCGAAAGAACTAGAGCTATACATAAACATAACACCTAAATAAGCAATATCAAATTGTCCAGGTAAGCTCCCATAACATTAACTATCACCAGTTTGCCCAAAATGATTTTAGCGACAAACCCCAAATAAGATTAAGACTTTTGCAAGTAAATTGTCAATTTGTTCTTCTTTCTTATATTTCAATTCTTGAGCTTAATATTATTCCCAGTTAAGTAAGAATAGGCATATACCACATCGCGAGTTTCCGGATCGTTTAACTTCAAGCATATTCAGTGTATTATGCTGGGAGTCCGAGTTAACTAAACAGACCTACGTACAAGCCTTTAAAACTGCTCAATCTGAGCATGGGTCTTATGTCATTACATTTACTTTTCACCTCCTTCAAAACTTAAAAGATACAATGGTATTGGTCATTTGTAAATAGAGGAACTGAACCACAAATGTTTGAATCCAATTTCAAGTCTCAATTACCTTGGATGACCATTCAACATCAATAGATATCCTGTCAATTCTTTAAATGGCCGTTTTAAAAATTAATTCAAACTTTGAAATTAAAGTTGAAATTACATTTCCTCTGGTAAAAATTCAGATTTTCAGTGATCATTTAATTGATGGGTTGAACAACTCAGTATTTATTTTTCTGATTAATGACATAACACTAAAAAGGTGAATTTTCAGTGATTTAAGGCCTATCTGTAGGACTGTAAATAAGGTTGTTTATTTCTGGGATAGTGAAGGAAACAGCAGTATCTGAAGGAACTCGTCATCCTCTAGCAAGAAAGATAACGATATACTGTATCGATATTTAACGATATACTACTATTTTAGTTTACCGTTTTAAAGATTTACCTAAATAGTTATAACGAAGTAATAAATGGTAACAATGAATTTTACAATTTTAGAAATATCATATACGATTCATGTCTTTATTTAACGATCTTAAAAAAAAAAATATACGGATAAGGTATATATTATTTAAAACAATTTAGTATATCTTTGTTAACAATATAATGATATAGTATATCGTTATAACGAGAAAAGGATTTCGATAAATCCATATAGTTATAAGGATTTTAATTTTTTCAAAAATGCCCGTAATTCATGCCATTAGTTCCTATATCATACATAAAATGAAACCTATACTGTATATAATTTTTGGGAAATGACTTTGTAATTTCAAACTTGTGTTTATTTGGCATGCAATGTTCGTTTAAAAGCGTTGTTCAAGGATTTTTTCTTATTCAATTATCATAGGACATAAAGGTGAAAATTCAATTAAGTCCCTTTAATTTAAAAAGAATGGAAAAAAGGGACTCTGAAGGGTTTGCTACCTATTGTTTATTACAAATCTTGAGGTATATAGATTTTAGCTTACTTAAAAACACTAAACTACTATTCAGATAGCGAACAACCTAAAGAATTCTTTTATATTAATATTTGAGTATAGTTCAAGATTTTATGTTGATTTACTAGCTATATATATATTGTGTATAAAAGTTGACAAATATTACCAATATGGCCAGTTGGTGTATGTATATAGGGGGAGGGGTTAACAATTTGTCTTCAAATTGTTATATTACCTTTTAACTTTCTCTCAAATCCATTGCAAATGTATTTTAGACAAAGGTCGATTTCAAAATAATTTTTAAATCGTATTCTTTATTGTAAAACAAAAACTAAAAATTAAGAAAGAAAATTTATATTGACATAATATTAATGCACTTTTTGCAACTTAGTATATGTAAGTACTTTCGTGATTTTTGGTGTGTTTAGGTCCGATTGGTTTTTCCAAAACTGTCAAAAATGTTATTTTTGCTGTCACGAAGTGAAGATAGATAAATAAATAGTTTTTTAAGCATTTCAAAATATCGGTGGAAGTTCATTTGAGCTAATCTTGATACGCGTTAATTTTTGTATTGCTCTGTAAAAATTATTCTTACAGACTTATTTTCTTTAGAATTTAAAATATCAGTAAAAAATTATCCAATGGAAATGTCTTAGGGCTTTGCTATATTTATTTATTTATTTGTTTGTTTGTTTGTTTGTTTGTTTGTTTGTTTGTTTGTTTGTTTCTTTCTTTCTTTCTTTCTTTCTTTCTTTCTTTATTTATTTATTTATTTATTTGTTTGTTTGTTTGGTTATTTATTTATTTGTTTTATGTTTTTCAGAAAAAAGTAAATCATTTTCCGGTTTTGAACAATTAAAACGATTCTATTTGATATTTCCACATTCTTCATTTTCTTAAATATAATTTTGAATTAAACAAAAGAATATTCTATAGATGTGTTTTAATTTTACTTCACTATTCGGGCAACATTAAATACCACATTGAAACAGGCTCCAAAACAGTGTTAAAAACTTATTTAAACATGAACAAGATCTTAATATACTACAATTAATCGTTTCATTTGTTGTAATAAGATATTTTAAACGTTGCCTTTGGGATGTAGAAGAAATGCGTACAGGTATCTTATTCTGATTATGCTATGGTGTTAAGGGATATCACTCCAAAGATTACCAGCCTGTGTCTCAACTCTATTGTAGTTCAATCGATTTCTGAAATGTTAGACGCTTTATGTGTATTCATTCGCTGTGTATATTGTTTCAAGAAAATAATCAATAGAGTTTCCTTTTGTATCCCACCCATGAAATTTCATGTAATTTTTTAAATAATTTTTCACAAACAAATGCTTAAATGATTCTATTCAGTCATTTTAAGCCTTTGACAGTCTAATTAAAATTTAAGTGGGACGTACAAATGTAAGTCATTTGAAAACCACATTTTTCATAAATGCTAAAAAATTACCAAGCACAGGTACAATTATATTTTGATACCAGGAAATATTAATAAAATGTGTTGTAATCGTAGAAATGAATGTTTATTATCAATAAAGAAGGCTATAAAATGTGTTCTGCAGACCGTGTTAAATCATATCCCTTCCATAACTTATAATCTATGGATGTATTTTGATCAAACATGGACTAAACATCAACCAAAGAGCCTCATATAGGTGCGTAGGTCAAAGTCTAAGGTCACAAGGTCAAATGTCCAGATGTTTATACGTCCCAGTTAAGAATATTTCACTTACATCGAGACGTCGCCAGCTACAAGTAAAGTGGCAGGAATTTTTACCTTTGCAGTGCACTTAAGGCAATGTGCAGGAAAGTGTTTAACGTGCCACGCCTGCCTTGACAGGGGGGCATCGGTTTTTAAGGTCTTCTCTGAAGATCCCAGTGATGTTCATTTCTAAATGCCGAGTACTTGACGAAGGAACAGTCACTATCTATTTTCAAGTCTTGGTCAGAACCGGGTGGGATTCGAACCCCGACCTTCCACATACGAAGCGAGCACTCTACAAACTGATCTACCGTAGTGGTCCTCAAAGAATGAGATACGTGTAATAATTTCTTTGGAGACAGATACAATTTTGTTGTTGTCAAAAATTAATTTTCTTGGGTTTATTTAATTTTTTTAAAGTGTAATAAGTCACTGTTCTTCACCGAGCAATTATTAATAAAGTTCACCAAATTATGGTAAAATATAGATAAAATTTCAGGAATATAAGTCTCACGGTGACAAATCTGAATTGAACAAGGATACCATCTCCATACATTACTCCATTTAACCGTTATATTTTTGAAATTTAATCATTCTTTTGGGACTTATTAGGTATGTTTGCAGTTGTATAAATTTGTTTAGAATATTTTGGTATAGATATCATTGCCAAAATCATCAGATTTTATGGTTTAGTACTTCAAATTTAATGTTTATTGATTGATATTTGAACGCAATATAGCGTATGATCTTTCATACACGTCAAGAAAAGTGTATTGTTTTCATAAAAATACCATTATAAATAAGTTAAGTACCATATTGTTAGTTATCATATGATTTTTTAGTAATATTAGAGTTCAGAAGATATCACAATGGTTGTTATTATATTGTATTATATTGTCATATCGACAATCTCAGGAAACATCAATGTTACGCCATGAAAATAAATTACTTTAAGTTTGAAAAAAAGTTTGTAACAATGTTAATTCAAGTCAGAACCAGTATACGTGTTTGAATTTAAATTCTATGAAAATCATTGGGTAATAATGCTTCAGTTTTGATAGTCTGAAAAAATGCAAAACATTTCTGTATGCCTTTTGTGAATAAGTAAGTAAAAATTTAATTCTTATCAAAACAAAAGTTTTGTAAGTGGAAACTTGAGAGTTTTATGACCAGTTAAACAGGTGTGTGTGTGTGTGTGTGTGTGTGTGTGTGTGTGTGTGTGTGTGTGCTGTAAATAAGTTAAACGTTTCTTAATAGTGTTCTTTTAGGGTGTAGCATAAAGTTATTTATGAGAAAAAAAAATTGTCAAACGGAGTCAGAGATTCTTCCCTAAAACAACAACTTTGCAGACAACATGCTCATCATGATTTAAACCAATGATCTTATACAAAAAGGTTGGTATATTGCCCTGATTTACCAATGGGGTTTAACAAAATTGAGAAGTGTTCTTTTAAAGAAAGCAATTATGTAGCTGAAAAATATCTTCTTGGAACAAAAGACAATAAAAGCAAAAATAATTAATGATTTCGTGTGCTCTGAAATTACAATATTATTTCTCGTTGACTTGATTGACTTGATTTTTAGTAAATTTTGACAAGTGTTCCCAATGATGCACATGTTTGAGGATTATTATGATTATTATAAATGTCAGTGAGAAGGTTATCAGCGACAAAGGTAGCAAATAAAACTTTTCACCCTTCAACAAAAGCCAGCAAACCTTCGTCCAATATAATATAAATTTATGAATGAAGACTTTATCCTTGATACATAGCGCAAATGACAGCGTAACCATGAATATAGAAAGACAATTTGGTGTATCAAATGGCGTGTAATTTAGAAAGATTGTTATAAAAATATTTGACAGACAAAACATTGCTTTTGATGTAATCCCAATGGTCAACCATACCAAATTTAATTAGAGATGATCACCCAGTTGGTTACTTCAAAATTTTACAACCATCTTAATGCATAAAATATAAGAAATCTCTAGTTTTTCATCCGAACCAAGTTGCAAATTTATAAATATTGTAAGCCATTTTTATATTGTACATGTCTCGGAAATGTGAAAATCCTATTAGTGAATTAACAAGTATATTACCGAATGCAGTTTACTTATCTAGCATTAAAACGTTAATTACAGAAAACGATATCAAATAAAATCAAACTATTAAAACACACACATGATACACAAGCAACCGTATTTACATGCAACTTTAAAATGGCATTTCCAAAGAAACATGTATAAAGTTAATTATCCATCCATTCTATGAAATCGAATATATTCTCAAATTCATACAAATGTAAAACCCACAAGATGTGATGTTTTCTCGGTGCTTTAAGAGATATTTCTGTGCTTTAATCCTAACATCAATCAAAGAAATCGAGAGAACATGAATAATACATTAATTACAATAAAAATGAATGCTAAAATTAAACCTTGAATAACAACTATAAATAAAACGATTTGGAATCCCTAACAATGGTTGTTTTGCTCATTGCACAACCTTACTAGTAATTCTGATATAGATGCCAAGTTGTTGCACCCACTTTTCCTTAATTTTTTAATGTTTGTTTATGTTTTAACGTAAGGATAAGCAGATAGGTTATGTAATGATATTGAATGCAATCGGGTTTTTTTTTTTTTTTTTTTTTTTTTTTTTTTTTTTTTTTTTTGTGAAGAAAACCGGGATAAACTAAACTCTACTTTTTCACACAAGGATATGTTTGAATTGAATTCATATTGAGGCGGTCAAAGGTGCTTTGGTTGCTTAAGCTGGCACTTAATACTACTAGTCCACCAAGGTCCCTAAATTCAAAAAGAGGCACATTAACATTCCAGGACACCTGCTCTCAGTGTCATATAAAGTGATCTTATCTAGGAGTCTCCTGGTACATTTCCATATACATGTATTTATATAAACCATTTTTTAAGACAAGGTAAGCATTTTTTCATTTTTTCAGATATTTCAAAATTATTTTAAAATGAAACAATGTCAAACAAGTTCAAAAATTTCTGAACATTTTAAGAATTTTATTTTACGTTATTTTTGTGATTGTAGCCATTTAGACATTAACATTTATATAATTAGCATTTAATTTTACTATATGTACTTATGAAATACTGATGAAATATCGATAAATAAAATTCACATGAAAAGACATATTACAGAATTCTTTAATTAATTAAATGTCTCAAAATTTTATGGTACCGAGTCATCATTTTTACGTACCGTAAAACGCGGTGCATTTTGCCACGCTATCCTAGCCATTTATTTATTTCATGTCACAAGTCTTTATGATCATATATGCATTATTTTTTGATGAACGCATGATAAACTCAAAAACAAAAACAATATTACCAATCCTTTTTCAGTAAATATCTTTTCAACACCTGTTCCATCATCATAAACCATCAGGCTAAAATTTAATCGCGCATTCAATAAATGATTCTATCATAACATGATTGTGCAATTAACTCATAAAGTACATCACAAACATCATCCTACATACATAGCTCGTAGTACAACACGTGGCTGTAGCAGCACTAATAAACATTAAAGTCTAAATTTGTGAAATTTTTAACCATTTGTATCAATGTGTTTTTGTTTTATAATCGGTAGTCTCGGGCATATAGTCTCTGTATATACTAAACACAGGATCAACGAAATGACGCGTGTTTGTTTTTCACGCATAAAAAAATTAAAATGGGCCACTTAATTATATATTGATATGACCATTATAACCAGAACAATTGAAGTAATTGACCATCTACTGACTACTGTGATTGTTTGATTGGTTTCTTACAACTGACCGTAAAACAATTCATTAACACGAATAAAACTGATATTGAACCTTACCATCAACGGTACTTTTAATAAGCACAAAAGGAATTTTATTATTATTTTTATTATATGTTTTATTTAGCATCTAAATCCAACCATATTATAGAAGTAATAAATTATATTAATGATAGAATTAAAAGTTCAAATAAACAATTAATTAAATAGAGTGAAACTTAATCAAACAAAGTTAGCTTTTTTTCGATAGTGTCAAAATATTTTGAGAGAAAAAATTACATGGAAGCGAAAAGAACATATATACAACTGTAATACAACTACATAACTAAGGTTTGTGCTCATTCAAAGCATTTCTTAGCTGGATTTGGATTTATATAATTTTGGAACTTTAGATTCATTATTTTCAACTGTTTGGCTTATGTTTTTTATCTATCAAACTTTTCGGTCTTAGTGTCACTGATGAGGAATGAATTTCCGAAATGTGCACATCTGGCACATCAAAATTGAACTGGTATTTGTGTTATATATATATATACAATGGATGATGTCGAAATTTAGATCAATGCTATCATAACCACTTATCAACTGGGTTTAACTGAATGATAAATCGCATTGATACGAACTTACGGTAGTTCCTATACTACTCTGCCATTTTAAATACTGAAATCTCCGATATTGCTATCAGTTTATGAACTACCGATAGCATCGATAGTTCATTACCATTTAAATAACCGAAAGCTCCTTCAATGCTACCACCATGGTAGCTTCTGGTAGCTCCTTCACTACCGACACCAAATTAAACTATCGGTTCTTCACTTACTACTGCCACCCTTGTAACAACAAGATGCTCCCACATCGCTGTCACCATTTTAACAACCCGTATATGGGAGGTCGAGGGTTCGAACCCCCAGTCGGGTCTGACCAAGAATTGAAAATCGTTAGTGACTGTACTGATGCCCTTTGTCATGGCAGGCTTGGCACGTTAAAGATCCCTCCCTGCACATTACTCTAAACGCACTGCAAAAGTAAAAATTTCTGCCAATTAACTTATAGCTGGTGACGTCTCGATATAAGTGAAATATTCTTTACTGGAACGTAAAACCCCATTAAATTAATCAATGAATTTTAACAACTAGTACATTCTATAATACTGGCAAGATTTAAAAACAGTGTGTGTCTTAAACTTCTGCCATCATTTAGTTACCGATAGCATATCATTAACTGCCGCCATTAACTACCGGCTGATGCTACAATAATTTGATCTTTTGTAATTTTATTATAAAAGAAAAATAAACACATAAATTGTTTACAAATTTTAAAAAAACATAATACAAACTCACCACTACAGGAAGAGGTAAACTTTGATATTTTTTAATCTTCTTCACTCCACTACTCTATCTTTTAAGGATAAAATGTAATATGAAAATTTTAGCAAACTGGTCATTGGCCTTAGAAGCTATATGATAATTAAAAAATAATACTAAACAAGACATTCTTGCATTGTCACATTATCGACAAACACACCATTTGCGTTTCTTGTGATGTAAAAAACAACTCCCTTTTTAGCACAAAATAAATTAGTCATGTTCAGGTCCACCCACTTAAGTCTACAATCCCTGGAATAAAATTCAAATTTTCGTTGTTTTTTACTATTTACTTTAAATTACGTTTAATGTTTATGCATTATCAAAAATATGTTGGTATAAAGATGTTTACCCTAACATATATACGAATCGGTTATTCTTGGCATAATTCTTCAAAGACTGTGAAGGTATACTCTATATATTCAATGTACTAGTGAAAACTTACATATTGTTATGTGTTTATCAGTAGTTGCAGGCCACCACAATCTAACTTTTGACAAAAGTTTCACCATGCGTTTTCAATAAGATATCTATTTAAAACCCCGATGTCTTTGTTACCTCATAATCAATTTTGACCTCGAGTATGCAAGAACAGTTGAAGAAAAAACTTTATCTTTGACCTTGAAATATCAAACATTTATAGATAATATCGACACCGTTAATGAAAGCTGACTTGCATGTGTTACAATACGAAGTTAAAGTCACTCTTTTAATTTCTGGACCATAGAGAAAGGTTATACCCCAAGTATGGGTATTGGTAGGAAAAATTTCAACATATTTAATACATCTTTGACCTAACTTCTCGAATGTTCAAAACTTTTTTCAACTAAATTCATTTTGTCAGCGGCATACAGGTGGTAGGCAAAACATTTTTATACCGTTTGCTCAGGCGAAAGCTACTGCGTGCTCACATGAAAGTTATTGCGTGCTCACGTAAAAGTTTGCCCTTGCTCACGTGAAAGTTTTTGCATGCGCACGCGAAAACTATCACGTTCTCACGCCGAGGTTATTGCTTGAGCATGCATAAACCTTCACGTGAGCACGCAAACACCTTAACGTATGCACGCAATTATCTTTTCCTAAGCAATCTGTAGCTTTTGCGTGAGCAGGCGGTATAAACATATCTTCATGTCACCTCACTGCATCCTTAGTTTTGAAGATTGATTTGCCGTATATGATTGTTGATGATAATCGTTCTGTTTTTGTGTTTTAAGCTGTTTTTTCTCTGAATTGTTGCTCAATCTAGGGATCATCAAATTAAAAAAAACACATTTGTCGAAGTTTTATTTGAAAAAAAATAATTATAGCGCAATAAAGCAAATAACGCATTTTACGGTAGTAGAAATTTTCATCTTCTAGTTCATATTTTTGACAATTTAAATGTTTTTTTAATCCTATAAGCAATAGGGTATAAGCTGTGATAACCACTTTAGGTGGCAACGTTTATTTAAACAAAAACAAGAAAAGAATAAAATTTGTTTGACAACCCTTTAAAAAATTAAAAGAAGCGAGGAAGCTAGATCAACAACCAATCTATCACTTTCATCTCATGTTTAGTATAAACTGAATAATAATTACCCAATTTTATACGTGTTTTAACATAGTTAAATGCAGTATTTAATTTGTCTTTCAGCTTACAATAACTTATAATTATAGAACATTAATCACATGATAATCGTAAAATCTTGCGCTTAATTCATTTTTAAAATATCTTTGAGCCGATTTTAGAATCTAAATACTTGAAATTAATTATAAACCTACACTCTCATTGAATAAATCATTGTCTTGAGAATTTAGACTACCTCAAAATCTTAAAAAAAACTTAGAGAACAACTAGAACAGTTTTATTCGTTATGCACGTTTCATTCATATGGAATATACATGTGGACAATAATTATAAAAAAATACATGTCTAATTTTGATGTGCCATATGTTCACATTTCGGAAACAATATAATTTGTATCTTTAAACCATGTGCATTTCACTTTTCTTATATATTCAACAAAATTACTGTTTGACTATAAAGGCTCATGATGGTCTAAAGCTCTGGAAAGGAATCAAAAGCGTTTTCGTTTATGTTTGAATACTATTTGGAATAGTTCGGTAAAGGTCGATAAATTTTTCCCGACACTGCTGTTTCCTCTCCCTTCAAAACCTGATTGCCTGAATATACAAGAAACATTCTTCAAAAGGTGTCAACCATTTCTCTACTCTCTACTCTCAAACTATCCCCATAGAACGGCATAATCCTTCTTGTTGTCTTTAATTCATCAATACAATAATACATATTATATAGTGAAATGCACTATGAGATATTATAACATTGATTTAAGGGTCACCGACTGGATGAACGCTTCCAATCAAACTGGAGATTGTTAGTTATTTTGTTTATAATAAGAGTATAGATTTTGTCTCGCATGCATGTCTTTTAACCTTTAAAGCTAAAATAATTTATGTATAAAGAAATTTTCTCAAATTTTGTTACCGTGTGTCAAAATTTACTCCGTTTTATTAATGTTTGATTTGAGAGAAAAACCCAAAATAGTTCTTAAGTGTAAAAGAATTTATTTTAATCAGTTAATCAATTTTGCGCTTTGTGTCTTTGGATTCCGTCACATTTTCAGCTACTTAGTTAAAATTTTCTCTAATCATTGATTCATTACAATTTTATGTGACGCAAAAAGGTTTCAGATACAATTTCCTTTTTTTGTCCAGGCTTGAAATTTTACTTTATAATTTTCTTCACATTTATTTCTCTTGTGAAATCACGCGTAACATTAATTTATATTTACCCTTTTTGATTTATAACAAGATTAAATAATTATAAAAATAAACCTCAAAGCTGTTAACATTAAATAGTTTTTTCCTTCTTAAATCAAATTCCTTATGTCATGCATTAGTAAGGCGATGCTAGTAGATGTCGATCTTACTCTAGACATATACAAGAATAACCTCACTAATGATATTTAATTGGTTGTATTTGACTGATCATTATCCGCTTAGCAAGGAACTCTTTCATTAAATCATTTCCCACCTTTATATTTGACAAACAGGATATAGTTTTACAACGTGTTTTTAACTAAGATTTTCTTGAACTCAAATCCAGCAAATGTGAAATTCAAATAATTTAGATAATTGGTCAGATTTTTTTTACAAAATTAATGTGAAATTTTAAGGTCATTTCCTATCATATCTGTTTTTAGTTACGACAAAATTTATTTGTTATTTTTGAAGAAATTGTAAGAAATTGCTAAACTTAAGAAACTATTATAAAACTGGGACCAGAACTCCTTTACGTTTGGTATTCGACTGGTAAAAGTAATCTACGTGTTCTTTGTCTTTTTAAGAAGAAACAGCCTGTCAAGCACTTTACCAATTGAATAACAAATAAAAAATGCTTTCGCTCATGTGATTATTCAAAAAATAAAGATAGGAAAATACCGGATAATGGAAAAGCATCTTGCTCAAGAGAATCCATCCAGTCGATTATGATTTTTATCCCATGATGTCTATCATTTAGAACAACCTGATTGGGCAATTAAATTACCAAAAAAATATAAAAACAATTAAATTTTGAAACTATTTGATGATAATATTTGAAATATTAAAGGTGTTTGAGTTTTCTCAGTAACCCAAGTTAATAATATATCTTATGGTGTTAAAACCAATCTTAAATTGTATGGATCGCTAAATTTCGGAAAAACGCCTCTTATACCGTTGCCATGTGACACATAGATTTAAGCTAGTAAAATTGTTTTGTGATGTGCTGTAAATAAGTGAAAAAACTTCATTGTTAACTGTTGGAGACGCTTTCCTGCAATTATACAATTATTCATTTGTTTTCTAAAAACAAAGACCTCGTAGAATACAAAAAATTGTATGGATGCTCTAAAAATTTCGAATGAAAGTAATATATACGTATACTAATATAAGTTCACGACGGACACCAATTTGTTATTACACACTGTGTGTAAAATTAATATTTCAATTACTGTTGAGTTAGTTAAGAAATAAATGTGAAACAGGCAAGATAGTTTTATACCCTTACTAATCTGTGTGTGTGTGTGTGTGTGTGTGTGTGTGTGTGTGTGTGTGTGTGTAAGACAAGATTTAGAGTTCCCAATAATTGTTAACTAATTATCTTGATTCTTTTGTTTGTTTTGTTCCTTTTTGCACGGGGTATTGACAAGACTTATTTTGAGATTTCAAATGGTTTATCTACTGTATGATGTATTATCATTCTCTTACGATGTAATTTTCTATTACTAATTTATTGTTAGATGTTTCCTGATTATTGTTAGTAATAATTATGTTAACATATGTAAATATATACGGACATTTGCCTATTGTGTGATGTATTCTCTTTGTCTATTTATTAAGCTGTAATTTTCTTTTGACATTTTTACCATAGTCAATTTTTAGATATTCTCTGGTTTTTTGCAATAATTATGTTAACAAGTTGTCAATATTTACACCTATTTATTCAGAAAATTACCCTGCAATGATGTGTAATAGTATGAAAATTACGAAGCCTGGTTAGCAAAATATCTAATATTGATTCACCCTGAAGCTAGTCATCAAATACTCTTGCCTCATATATCAGACCTTCCCTTTATCTATTAACTTACCAAATAGGTACATATTACAAATTGTATATTCTTTAAAAAAGAAAGCAGTAAATTTGTATGATCTACATTTTATTATTAAAAGACAATAAGGAATTAAACTCATCAATTAAATTCTTAATTGAAGTAATACAAACTTATCTTTTAAAGATGATAATCTATCTCATTGTTTTCAAATCAAATTCATCAGTTAACTGATAATCATTTAAGAGAAAGAAAACTTGGCTCTCGTGCGTAAATCATTTTGTTTTGTTAAATTAATACATTATATATATATATATATTGCTCACGTTTTCTAGAATTTGTTTTGTGGTTGAACAGCGTCGTCGTATTTAGCTCTGATTGTCACGTGACGTCAACTTAGAACGTCCGTACACAATATATAAATACAAGTGTACTATGTAACAATCTCAATGGTTAAGGAAGGATTAACTTAATATTATTTTTGATTATCCCCGTAAATTTTCAATGGTTTTGTTTGACCTTTCATGAGCAATCATTTTCCCGGAAATTTAAACCCCTGTCTGTTTAATTCCAATAAAAAATCATGATTGTTTTAAAAACAAAAGAGAGTGCTTATTTATGTACCAATTAACTGTTTGATTGGAACCGAGAGATTTTCTACTTAAAACACATTATTTATCACTTTAATTTTGAATTGAATATTCTCTTTGAAAATGTCTTTTAAAATATTCTTTTGAAGTGTAACAATATTTTAAAATCATTAATAACAGAGCGTTTTTGATTGACACTTATTTCAATTGAGTTCATTTTTTAAAAAACAACGTTTTTAAAACCACTAGATAAGGTGTATGGTTGAAGTGAAGAAAATATATGCATCTTTATTAATGAACAAAATGATCTTGTATTTCTATATATATGATAAAAATGTACTTATATTATATATTTTATAGAAATTATATACTCACCTTATTGGTGGTTACTTGTTTAGTATTCTTGAATATGTAAAATAACTTTGGTTTCAACCCAAAAAAATTACTTTGATTACTTCTAAGAAATCATTTTCTCATTATGCACTATTGACGTCATCAGTCTGGAGTTTATAATATACTGTCTTAATTTTGTTCTTTGTTTCATGTTCTTAGTTAAATAGGCTACATGCATAATTGCTTTTCTTCATTCTAATAACAAATTTAAATGATTACTTGGTATTTGAAAATATCAAAGCAACATCATGCACATCTGATTTCTCATATCAAAGGATATATGAAATTCAAAAATTATTAAACATTATGCAAATCATTATTAAATTGTTATATTCTAATTTTTAATAAATCCAACAAAATATTTTTATGCGACCGCTTTGTTTTAAAAAAAACGGAGCGTATTATTTAATCATGTTGTCCGACCGAATGTCTGTTTGTCTGTCTGCCTGTTAACATTTACCTTGTGACCCCCACCTTATCCTACAGTTTCGAACCAAATGTAATGAAATTTGGTATGTATGTTTATTATAATCTTAAAGTGTGTAAAATCGTACTGCTGCTTGAATATTTCATGGAGTTATGCCCCTTTACACTCAGACTTTTTTACACAATACACACTCTTGTGACCTGAACTACTCTTATTGTTTTGAATGGACTTAAATGACATTTGATATGTATGTTTATAATGACTTGAACATATTCATTAAAAAAATATGATGCTCGAATATTTAATGGATTTATGCCCCTTTTGCACTTAGAAATTTTTTGCACAATATAGCAAACTTGTGACCTCAACTTTTACAGTTTTGAATGGATTTAAATGAAATTTGGTATGTATGTTTGTAATGGCCGATAGTATATAAAAAGATTATCGATTCTTGCGTCAACTTCGATAACCCTACACAATAAACTTGAAACTTGTTCAATCAAATATCACTAAAACCTGGTGAAAATTATATATATATATATATATATATATATATATATATATATATATATATATATATATATATATATATATATATATATTCATTTTTTTCGGGGGATAGCGTGTTTGAAAGAGCAATAAAGCCTTGTCTGAAAAGCATAAACATGTAGTTTTGCGTTTACCTTGAACTATGAATAGATGCTTTATTTTAAAAGTGACATATTTTATTTAATTTTTTTCTTTTGATTATTTTATTTATTATATTATTTATTATTTTTGTTTTATTCTAATATTATACAACGCAAGTAATAATATTTAAACCAGGGATTTCATGTTTATAGTTATTTTTTTCAAAACTATAAATAATCTCTCTGTAAGTTTATATTCTGACAATGTCCCTTATAAGTTGGAAGATTTTATACGACCTAATATTCTGATTTAGGTAGCTAGCTAGACAGGAGGTGCTTACCCTTCCGGGGCACCCGGCCTCACTTCCTTGATGGAACTTCACGTGTATAACTACTTTTGCCAGCTTTCAAGTTTTTACTTTGTTTTTGTTTTTTTTTTTTTTTTTTTTTTTTTTTTTTTTTTTTTTTTTTTTTTGGATTGAGGTTTGGACAAGGACTGGTATGTTTGTTTTATTTGTAACAAAGATAACATATTAATTGCAATAATCATCAACAAACATCAGATTTTTCGACCAATATCATGACTGAGCAAAAACATCAAATACGTAACAAAAACATACTTGGTTGATTTTTATTTCAAAAAGAATCGTAAATTATTCAGGTTTTTTTTTATTCGTTTACCCTAGACATTTAACAGTCGCACTGCAGATGCAGAATAATGGCAATTATAATTAAATGTAGACTCATCTTCTTAAAGTGTTTTACATTAATCATTTTGTTATGTGAACACTTACCAATTAAGGGAAAATGATTAATGCAATACTGAGATAATTATAGTTTACCCAAAACCTTTGTATCTTTGTGTCGTGTTCAACCTTTCTTAAAAGTTATTCTTTGTGTAGGTTATAAAATGTCTGCTATTACAAAATAATCTTTTTAAAACCGGAAATAGTTTAGTAGAATACTTTGTATCATTTAACTGTAATTATTATGCTGAAAATGATGCTTTTTAAACAACATTTAATAATTTTAGGTTGATTGTATTATCTGTGCCTATCGTTGACCTACAATATATATATATATATATATATATATATATATATATATATATATATATATATATATATATATATATATATATATATGATTAAAAATAATAAAGTAATGTGATGTATCCGGCAGAATGTTCACTTGGATTTTTATAACCGGGACTTCGATAACGGTTGGCCGAGTGGTCTAAGCGCGCGTTTAAGATCACAGTGCTTCTTATCTCTTAGGTCCGCACAGAATCTAGTGTGAGAAAGTCTGTCAGTCGCTTGCCAAAGGTCGGTGGTTTTCTACGGGTATTCTTGATTCATCTTTTTTCCTAAATCTCGAATTTATCGCCTCAATATAAGCAAACAAAAATTTGACTAAGGGAAAAACACCATGAATCTTATTCTATCAAATTCTTTAGAAAAACTCATTATAGTATTTCTTCAAACATTTTTAAGACAAATCGTGTCTTTGGTTTATTTCATTGAGTTGTTTAGCCTAAATTTTAGACATCTTTATCATTTCATTTACAATTTGAGCAAGGGATGATTGTTCGCATCCTATGAAGTGTTTTTATTCCTTTTGTGATGTAATATCTAAAAACTCGATAAACGTCTAACTTATAATTTTAAACGACAAGCGTTTTAGTTGAAACATTCAGTTTCTGACAGGATATTAAAAGTAGCAACCATTTTGCACACATATGGGATTCTTACGATGTAAATGAACATTTCACTCACTATAACATGCATTACATGTTTACATTTGTCGGTTTAACTTTGTCAGCAGGTATATGCAAAAACATTTTATCATATACGACAACTATGTGCGAGTTAAGAACATCAACATTAAACAGCTCAAGTGAATTTGCTGCTAAGGATGAAATAAATCATTTGTGCCGACCGTTAAGGACTTTTATGTACCGAAAGAGTTTTTAAATCACCAAGTGAGCAATTGAAATAAAACCAGACAAATACGGAAAACTCGTATTTCATGTATTTTGTTCTTCATTTGTAGACACGTGGCCAAACAGTTAATGTCGCAGACTTACCTTTAAAAATCTCGTATTGTAAATTGTATTCGTAATGTTAAAGTCTTGAATAAGACATTCAATTTTCAAGTTAACCAACTGTCAAGTGAATTTGCCATGATGACCGGATGTGTAATGTACTCTACGGCATTTAAGGTCACTTTAAGAAAATAAGCAACACACTTAAAAACACTACAAGTCCAGGCCGAATTTATCATTTTTAGACTACCAAATTTTGGTGTACCCTTAGAAAATATCGTTAAAGCTACCTGGCACAACATGGCTTCTTGCCTTTCTCAGCAGTCTACCAAAATTCAAGTTATTTTTAAATTTTTGATCGTTCAAATTGTTGTAGACAACCTATGATATCATAATGATATTTCTTAATAAAAAATTATTTTCTTTCATGCAACGATTTTGTTAAATATTATATCACATATAAAAAATAGAATAAAAGAATAGTGTTACATTTCTGTAGCTAGAAAATACATTGTTATTGTTATAGTTAACATTGAAACTTATAAAAAATATTGTGTAGATTAACATATTATATCAGTGATAACAGTTTTATTCTGATATTAAATATCCCATTTGACTGGCAAGAAATATCAAGGTTCTTCTATTCTAAACAATCAATATCTGTGCTTTCTTATTAATAATTAGATTTAATACAAACTTTATTACGTGTACTGTACAAAAGGTAGAACCAAAAACCAATCTTAGCTTAAACACAAGAGGTACAATAAATACAATTGAGACCACTGATCATTAACCTCCAGGCTTATCATAAAAATCACTAGAGCTTTCTTGTTAAATAATATGTTCTTTTTGGGGAAGAGAAATTGGTCCTAACCAATGTGCTCTTCGAAATAAATAATTACACAATGTAACGTTAAAAAAAAACTTTTAAATTATACTAAAACGAATTATTAACGTGTCTAGTAATTGATAAATTCCTGTTTATTTTGAAAAATTTAAAAGCGCATGTAAGTCAATACATGCTTAAGACGGAAAGTAATGAATAATAAATGTAATTTGAAATTTAAAACTTCAACTATCTTAAACCTGAATCCGAATATCCCGAATTTTTTGAAAGTAACAAATTAAACATGTATTTTTTTATTGAAATCTTGCTAAAAACTTTCATGATTTAAACGAATGCACGAGGTGCTTGGGCAGTTTAATATGTATTCCGACATGAATACAGTTGTATGTTGTATATGTACTATTTTACTGCCACCATCTAGATTGAATTTTATTTCTATTTTACTTTATTTATTTCTTCTTTTATTCTTCTTAATTATTACTCCGGATTTTGTCAACTATTCTAAATAGTATGCAAGAAAATGAATTGAACTAGTACATTTTAGAGTTAAATGAATTGAGGTAAAACTGTTTAACGTCAAGTCCTGCATTTTTCCAAGATTATTAGTTCGTTGAAGATGATGATAACAGAAATTGTCAGAAAAAACACCTACCTTCGACTAGCAAACTGATAACTATTCACTTAACGATCTTCCCAAAGATAATTCAAACTTCGATAATTTCTTTACCGAAGCTATGCTTAAAAAACGTTGAAGAAGCTAGAACACAATAAAGGTAGTGGAAAAATCTTATTTTGCTGTACCAAAATTTTTTACTTCCCTATCTCAACATTCTACTGGATTTATATTATTTTTAAAAGTTACAATTAATATTACTGCCAAAGAAAATCTATGTCAACAAGATCATACATTTTATACAATATCACTTATTTTTATTTCGATCAAAGCGACTGTGTAATATATAATTCCGATATGTACATAAGAAAATGACAATCAATGCAGATTACCGCATATTACAAACTGGAAACCAGCAAATAATATTTCAAGTTGCTGAGACAAGCATGGTTATTTTTATGTTTACAGTATTCTTATTCATTACAAAACTGTGTGACATTTAAAGATTAAGTTTTCCGTACTACACCCAAAAAATGGTAAGATTCTGTTGAATAAACAGATAAATGTATTTCAGTGCTCCCATTTTTATCATAATCGCTAATATTTTGACTTATTATAATATATGTTTCTATCAAATATGATTTAAAAACGATGGGTTCTTGGCAAAAGACTTCGCAACACATGCCAATGCGCCAAACTACACAATTTTATGACGAAACACCAAATTCTTTTACCATTTTTCTTTATGCAAGTTGGAAAGTCTAGTATTAAAACAATGTAATCGTCTAGTTTCTAGATTTTAATGTTTAAAACTGTCTAGCACCACAGGTGTCTACCTTAGCAGGCCACCGGAATTTAAATATCACAAATAATTAGATTGTGATAGACAATTTTCATCATGGTTTATTTCTGTAAAATAACACTTTCTCAAATGTAGACAAGGCGCAAATTAATAAGGTTAACAACATAAAGAACAAAGAAGAATGATAACGTAAGAAATAAAATTAAAATTTCATGAGGAATGATGTAACAAGATAGATATGTTCCCTATTCTGAAACAAAATCTCTTCAAACGTTAAAACATCGTTTAAGTTACTTCCTTTTTAAATTTGTTAGATGTCGATGTAACATCTCGGATATTTCTGACATATTTTTGCCGGTCAAGTATGAAGCTGCCTTGTAAAATAAATCTTTTGTAAATTTGAAATATTGTATGCACTTCTAAACCAAAGGATGTTAGAAACTAAAAAAGTATTGAAGACGACATTTATCCTTGAATGTTCAAACTAAATCATGGTAAGGAAATGGTTTGTTTTTTAAAGGACATCTCTGACAATACAAAATATTGCGCATGAAAATATAATATTTATCCTAAATAATTTACTCTTACTGAAGACTATCGTAATAATAGGTAATTTATTTGCGAATAAATGCAAATGGTGTCTAGGTGGATGTGGAGTAAATGTTTCATGTATCTCGGTGACAAAGCTTTTAATTTGCATTTTATTTGATAAGAAAAAATGGCACCTGCTTGAAGAAGGGCATATTTTTAAAACCGAGCCAGAGTTCTCATTTTTTACTACTTTAAGAAATGATTAAATGTACAAGATAACAAATTTAGATTGAAACTAGTCGGAAAATGAATGGAATAAAAGGAGTTTGCGTCCTTTTAAAAATCCCTTTCCTTATACCAATGCGATCGTACTTGTAAAATTGAGAAATTGGAATTTCCGGAGAAACAATAATTGTGTTAAATACAATAATTATTTGAAAGATGAAGTTAATGCAAATGAGGAATACAATTTCAATTTGACCTGTTTTACAACACAACATTTGTTGCATTGCACGTTTTACTATAGAAAGGTTTTACTTTGAATAGTTCCATGCTTACAATTATTGCTGGATAGATGAATTGGATATAATTACTAAAATGTTAACTATGAGATCAAAAGTTGTTTTATACATTACTGGATACAATGATCTAACAATTAAACAATATTTTGAAAAAAATACCTTAACGAGTAAAACATGACATGAAACTTTTAATTCTTAAGATGCAAGATATCAAGTTGAATGACAAATTCTAATTCCTTCAACAAATAAAAGACTTTAAAATACGGACATATTTGTTCTTGTATATTAAATAAAGTTAAATATAAAAAAGTAAAAAGTATAATAATTAAAAAAAATTAACTTACCTGTGTTGAAAAATTCTGTGAAAGCAACAGATAACTGTCTTTAGGCTTCTTACAGCAATTCTTCTAATAAACAAATGGTTAAAAAGTCGTTATATGTACTCGATATATATTTAAACTCGCCCACTAAATTAAAAAGTAAAATCAAATTGCTGATAACAAGAAAGTCCCCTCAGCTGCATAACAATATTATGATAATTACCACCTATGTACGATAGCGTTACACCTGCTTCCTACGACTTCAATCCATCTAAATGAATACAGTAATAAATCTTTGACTTGATCATACGAGCATCAATTGATATATATTAGCTTGGGCATCAATCACCAATGACTTAACGATATTTTGTTTTGATCGCTTATTAACTCTTTTCATCAGCTTGTCTCACTCCAGTCTATATGTTTAGATTGCATTTGTTAACGTAAAGTTCATCAAAAATTTTAGTGTCTTTTATTTTCTCTAAACAATTACCTCTTCCTCACTTTATTTTCATTGAAATCTTTTTCAGATATCTCACTTTTGTGTTTTTGTTGTATTCAATGGGGTTATATGTCTATATTTTTTCATGGAAATGTAACATTAAAACATATGCTTTACTGTGTTTCTTATCTTATCACTGCGTCATAATACAGTGTATATGAAAAAAAGAAGTTTCATCTCCGAATTTTTTCTTACAATAAAGCATTGTTTTAAAAAAGATTATTTTATTACGCAGTGTTCATTTGGTTGTACATATGTGGCAGTAAGTGCTTTTCATTAAATATATATAGATTTCCTAACATTCACAGAAATTTAAAAACGAGCTTCAACTGAAGAAAGATGATAGTGATTATTTTTATTATTATTATTTGTTTGTTTGATTCTTTCTTTCATTGTTTTTTTTTTTTTTATTTTTCCCCTTTTTTATATGATTGATTGTCACCTAAGGATTTAGTACCTTCATCTATATACTTTTCTAATTAATTTACATTGCAGTTTGATGTTGATAACTATCCGATCACACTCATTAAAAGATATAGATTGTTAACTTTTAAAATTGAAATATTGATATTGTAAAATTAAGAAATAATATAAAAACTTATGCAGTGTATATTTTAAGTATGCATGTTTAAATATATATATATATATATTAGTATATATAATTTTATTTATTTATTATTTATTTATTCATTTATGTTTTTTTTTTATTTATTATTTTGTAAAAATTGTCATCATGCTTTATCGATTTACGTATCTTATGAATTAACACCAAAGCTTGTCGGTGATGACTATCCTATCACACTTGCCCGTTATGTTTTTTTACTTCATATAAAATTACGATTGTTAACCTATCCTGATAATTTAAGATTCAACATTATTGTTATCGCGATAAAAGCGGGGTTAACGTCTTTGTGACTAGTGTCTTGTACAAGCCCTTTTTAAGTCATGCTTTTGTTCAATGTACCATTAGGTACTTAATTGTATGTAAAAAAGGAAATTTTTTCCACAATATATGCAGACCAAATCAACCAAAAAAGGTTCAAACAACATAAAATCTTCTATACATCTAACTTTTTCTCAAGGTTTAACTATTAAGAGCTTTAACACACTGGCTTATTTTGTCTTGGATTAAGACCGCATTTACAACTTAATGCTGATAATACTGATACCAAAATAATAATCAGGCATCAATGATCATTAATTCTAACACACGTCCAAAGAAGGGAGAACCAAATACGTTTTTGTCTTTTTTATCTTGTCAGGTTGTTTCTTTCATTAACGGGTACTGTTTCGTATTCTTAATTGCGTTTTAATAAAATCGCTTTTCTGAAACAATTCTTATTCTTCTTTTTTAGAGCTCCATTTGAAAAAAAGATATTTTTAAAAGCGATCGATCGCCATCAAACTAAAACAAAATAAGAAATTCATTTATTAAGAGGCGATACAGACTCGCGCCTGTTAAACCTTTATTACTAAGGATAATATTAAAATCTAGCGTTACCTCATCATGATCGTATTTTTTTTTTTAAAAATTAGATTATTATTATAATTAATCACTTGAATGTCTGGATGTCAAATGCATATCCAATGGCTGAAACAGTCATTAAAGTGACACCATTAGACTAGGCATAAGCAATTAGCTTGATCACTGGTAATTAAAATCGATATAAATACATGTACGTAGAACAGAAACATTATATATATATATATATATATATATATATATATATATATATATATATATATATATATATATATATATATATGAAATTCAAATGTTCACATTTTTATTTCTTTGTTTTTGATAAGAAAACTTCAAAGGAATATAAAGTATATATTATTAGATCCCACTTTTTATGAAACTCAGTACATCCAGAAAAGTGCATATTTTAAAGACAATTTCTACATTAGCATGTTTCAGTATAAAATGGCATAATTGGTGCAATTATTATGATTATGACGTCAATATCAATATATTTCTATTTCAAAAGCATAGTAACAAGTTTTTGCATAAATTAACCAAAAATTATTTATATAATCTTCAATGGCAAAATAAGCTCCAGCTTTGATATACATTTTTTGTTAAAATAGTTTTCATTAATGAACTTTCCTTCGTCTTTTATAATTACATGTAAACAAATTAAAAGTATAAAAGATAGATGGATTCTCAAAATTTTTAACAATTACATTTCAGAATCTTTCCAATAAAAATATAAATTTAAATTTTAAATCAATCTTCGTTTCAACTAAAAAGATAATTATTTTGATTTGTTTGAAGTTACAAATATATTTAAATTTTCACATTTTAACGAGGTTTTTTAAAGACATAAAAAGCGAAATCAGAGAAAATTAGAGAATGTCCAAGTATATTTTAAAAGTTTAGGAATAAATTGAAAAATAATTTATTTATAACATTTAAATCAATAAATCTCTCGAACTGAACCGAAAGCCATTTTAAAATAACAATAATCATAAATGCAAATCTAGTCATGATGTTCAACAAATGTGTAAAGCATATAATTGGAATTTTTTTGATTTCACACTTTGTCTCTTTTCATGGTGACAATACTCGTTTAGTCAATTCAGACTACAAGCCCACTCTTAGTGATTAGCAATCGTTAAAAAACTGTAAAAGGCAGGGCCATTGTTTTGGATTTTAGGTTGTGTCGGTATCTATCATAACGATAGTAACTGTAAACATTTGAAATGAAATGATTTGGATCGTCGCTGTAGATTTCGAATTTTTTCTATGTTTTTATGGCAACGGCAGCTATTTTAAACATGTGTGACCTTAAATGCGCATCTATGCATGGAGTTTAACAACTCTGTAAAGTAATATTATCTTTGGACCAGTGTGTGTGTGTGTGTGTGTGTGTGTGCTTTGTTCTATAGAATTCACATGCCTTCAAACTTAGTTGTGAGTAAAAAATATATATTTCTATTACAAATAAATTATCTTACATACTCCATAATACATAATTATATCATTAAAACTGCATTAAGTTTTCCAAAGAAAAAATTAAAACGGTGCTAATCTAATTAATGATGTTCCTAATGAACAATGTTACGTTTGGTTCAACGATAAAAGCTCGAATAAATACAGAAATTACAGTATTTACCCAGCGAGATGCAGCATTTTGAATCTAATATTAGAACATGGTTACGTCATCAATAGCCGGGTAATTTAAACACAACTTTGTCATTTGTGACTAAGTAAGGGATACATAACACCATTTCAAGTACATCTGGATATTAATGAAGGACAATTAATGCAATCTGTCATGTTTCACCTTCGATTCTAGGTTTTTCCGTGCATCCGTGCGCATGCTCCAAGCTCACAATTACCATCGTAAAACACTAACCAAAAGGTCAGAGGATTCCGTTTATTTACAGCTAAAAGAAATAAAATTTTAGAAAATGAATGTCACGGATCGTGGTTAGAAGATATCTATTTTTAAAAAAATATATTTTTTGAAAATCAAAAAAAAATTCAGAAAATTGAAAAACTTAATGCAGCTTTAAAAAAATTTTACAAATACAATTCTATATAATATGGTGCATATGTAGCCGTGTGTCTATGTATGTACGCTGTTTGGACCATTTTTTCATGTTTCGGATTTTGTTCGTTTTATGTTGATGATAGTCATTTTAAAACTTTGAAACCTCAAATGCACATAAACTTATGACGTTTGACAAATCATTAAAGTAAGTTTGGACAACTGTTGTGATTGTAACATTTTGACAGTTCCAATATTCTCCTCCTCAATTTCAAATCTTGAGTTAGAATGAGAAAAAATGATATTCGAATATTCTTTATGTAGTACAAAATATATAACAACTTTCTAGTTATTTATAAATTATTTATTTTCCTGTTTTACTTCTTTCATCATGAGAATATGAGTTATGTTTATTGCTTAGTTAATATCACGTGACCATTTTGTTAAGGGCACAGAATAGTTGATTCATACATATGTGTTAGCTTTGTATATGTTTGAAATGGAAAACAAGAGGCCCATAGGCCTGAACGCTCAGGTGAGAATATGTAAAAAATTTTGCAAAATACAATAGATAATATATTAATTACAGAAACTTTCAAAGTTTCCTCAAGTTTAGAACTGTCACAATACTTTATCAGAAATATCTAGTCACATTGCATTTATATGTAGTTAATATGCATGTAGTAACTATAGTACAATAAAAATTTCCATATAGTTAACGATGTAAGTCTTCTTATGCAGCTGTGACCTTGACTTTTAAATGACCTTGAATTATACATCAAAATGATCGTCATATCAATGCCACCAATATTCTAATATACATGCCTTTACAAAAAGATAATAGTTTTCAAGATAATAAACTATTTTAGTCTTCTTATGCAGCTATGACCTTGATCTATGAACGTATGACCTTGAAAATTCAAAATGATCGTTACATCAATACCTACATTTTTATATACCTATACAAATAGTTAATAGTTTTCAAGATAATTTACAGTTTCAGTCTTCTTTGGCAGCTATGACCTTGAATCAAATATCAAAATGATCATCATATCAATAATACAATATTCTAAACATGTCTATACAAAAAGTTTATAGTTTTCAAGATATATTGACAAATATATTATGTTAGCAAATTCCCGAATAAGTGTCTCGTCATTTCCCCCATTTTGAGCCCCATGGCTACCATTGTGCAAACCTTGAACTAGATGACCAAAGAATGTTATATATGAAATAACTGAGGTATACCTCTTGTACATCTAGAGAAGATTTTTAAAGTTTTTTCACCATTTCCTTCCTTATGGGGCCCCAAGGGGACATAACTCCTTCATTTGTGCCAATCTGATAGGCTTTCACCCAGGCATGATAATCACTTAGTTTCATCAATTTTGAATTATCTGTTTCAGAGAGAAAGTTAAACTGTAAAAGTTAACGCACGACGCATTATAGACGACTGACGTTAAACTATACCAATAGCTCATCTAAGTTATTTAGCAATTTAAGTCTTCTTTTTCAACTGTGACCTTGACCTTTCATTATATGACCTTGTACCATATATCAAAATGATTGTTGTCGCAATACCTACAATATTCTAAGATATATTCCTATACAAAAAGTTAATAGTTTTCAAGATAATTAGCAATTTAAGTCTTTTTTTGCAACTGTGACCTTGACCTTTCAACATATGACCTTGATCCATATATCAAAATGATCGTCATGTCAATACCTACAATATTTTAATATACCTGCCTATACAAAAGTTAATAGTTTTCAAAGATATTTACAATTTAAGTCTTCTTCTGCAGCTGTGACCTTGACCTTTCAACATATGACCTTGATCCATATATCAAAATGATCGTCATGTCAATACCTACAATATTTTAATATACATGCCTATACAAAAAGTTAACAGTTTTCAAGATAATTCACAATTTCAGTACATGTATGCAGCTATGACCTTGACCTTTCAACGTATGACCTTTAACCATATATCAAAATGATCGTCCTATCAATATCTACAATATTCTAATATACATGCCTATATAAAAAGCTTATAGTTTTCAAGCTATTGCACAATTTTAGTATTCACAAGCCAAAAATAACATTTCAGGGGCAACAACTCCTACATGGATTATCATATAGTTACGATACTTGGTACCTTTTTAAATTTTGTCATGGGGAACATTTTAACAATGTTTTGCATTCATATATCTCTTACATTTTGCAAGAAAATTGCCTAAAACTGTATAAATCACAAATTAGGTTATGACCTTGATTTGTGACCTTGACCCTAAATTAAAGGTCATTTCAAGAAAAAGTCAAAACTGAAATACCCATGTCAATATCTGTTCAAATAGTCAAGTTATAACAATTTGAAGCCATTTTACGAATTTTTTAAAATTAAACGCAAAAACGCGTAACCCATTTTTCGACCAAATTTCACGAAATGAACGAACGAAAGGCTTAAGACCCTAAAGAAGCCAAATATCACATCAGATTTTTTCCCTCATCATCAGTTTTAGAGAAGAAGATTTTTTAAGATTTTTGGACCCTTAGGTCACCTTGACCTAGTTGTGGTAGCCATGGCGATGCCATGAACAAATCTGAATTGCACCGGCCCATATATGCTTCTGACCAAGTATCATTGAAATTTGTCCAGCAGTTTTGGAGGAGAAGTCGAAAATAGGTGTTAACAACGCACGCACACACGCACGCACATACACACGCCGCGCCATGCCATAAGCTCACATGACCTTTCGGTCAGGTGAGCTAAAAATGTGCCACTTCAGTACGTTTCTTTAGACCTCTGTTTACTTTGAAATATCGAAAACATTTAAATAAATACATAAATCATATGTCTGTTCAAAACTATAAAACCATTCCATCATAATATTGCTGGTTTTGGTTAGCAGTTCCTAATTTATATCAAGTTCGCAATAATGACTGCAATATAATCATAACCATTTCTAGAACAGCAAATGACATAAACATTTTCTTTGTATTATTTTTACGTCATGTATGTTGTTTATGTTGTGATATAAAAATAAGTAAATCCGATTATGATAAAGAAACAAATTGTGCAAGAAATCCTAGATACCGCGCCATACAAAAGAAAAACAATGCCTAAGTTCACCTTTAACACGTAATTACATAAACAATGTTCGGATTCTATTAATGAAATTTCAGTGAAACGTTTTAAATTTTTTTATATAATGCGTCTTCATGGTAACATGGACAAAGGTTCAACTTTTCTATATAAACCTGTAAAAAGATATCTCACAGATGTGTCATTCCATATAAGATTTTTACTTGTGATTTTTTAAATTATTGTTGACAAATATTTATCTTAATATAGATAAAAAATTTCCTGAATCAAGCAAATTTTTTTTTACTGGTTAAATTTTAATTTTTTTTTTCTGAAAGTAAAAACTTTTGTGAATACATATGTTAACAGTTGTCTACAAAAGTAGACAAATTGACAATCAAAGACAAAAAAGACTTGTCTCAGTATTTCTGAGCACACATTACTATATTGCATGTTACCTACTTTTTACACAGGCCAATAACTCATGACAAATAAGATAATAGTACCCAATCTCCGATATAAGGCGTTACTTGTGATGTAATATGCATTAATATCTTGCCTTAGAATAATTTTTTTGTCTCAGCTGATAAGAACTGCTTTAAAGGGATGTTCTTTTTGCTTTTTTTTTTTCATTTCATAGATTGTTATTTTACTAAGTAACATTCCTAGAGCACGTCAAGTAAATCGCTCAAAATAAGATCATTCTTTCGAAGAAAAAAAATTATCAAAACAATAATAAAAACAATTTTTACACTCGCCTTTTATTTATCATACAATCAAGTTTAGAATATAAAATTATGTTATCTTTTCTTTTTTGCACATAACTTTGCTAATCTTACTATGGGAAGGATAGATGTGGTCTATTCCTTTATCATGCAATCTTTTTTAAATTTTAACTTATTGTTGAAGGTTTAATAACGAATCATAACATAATATTTTTATACACTGCCACTACAAATAAGAATGGTGATTGATAGTCTGAAGGATTCAAGTGCTGATTTAGCAAGAAGTTTAAAAATTTTTGCAATTTAGATTTAATATGTTTTATTTTACTGGAAACAATTTTCATCCTCCAAATTCGATAGGCATCAATCTTACATATTTTCACAAGTTAAAAATTACAAAAAACGATTAACTACAAATATAATAAATAATTCTTTGAAGTTTTAAGGGAATATACCATGCATCACAAAACACTGACGGGAAGCAAACACGAAATTAGTTATACCAATGATTTGAGTAATCTTTAAGGCTTTCAAATCTCTTATGATTTCTGTATTTTATTGCTTGAAGAACTATCTATATATTCAATCCCATGCTAGAACTGTCATATTTCATTTTTTATAGTAAAAAATTGATTTTAGTTTATAGTTCTAAGAATTAGTAATTCTGTGTAAAGTTGAAATTTAAACAAATTTTGATTTAACATGATTTTTAAATCGGTTTAAATAATTAAATCTCGTAATGCATATTGTTAATGCATTTAAATTTTATTATTATTATTATTATTTTAATTATTATTATTTATTTCATTTATTTATTTTTTATTTATTTTTTTTACATTTTGGTCATACAAACTATATCTTCTTTTCTGAGAGGCAAAATTTCTAAAGGTATAAAAATCAAATATATAATATGATGGCTAAAAACTATTTAAAGGTACACAAAATAGACGTAATTTTTAAGTATGCGGTCATTATTTTCAAGATATATTTTACAGCATAGATTTTGTGAGCATAACTAGTAAGATTTAACAGTTTTCAATTAAAATAAGGCAAAGCACTCAACTAGTGTGAAATTATCCAAATTCTTCATAAGACTCTACTTTTGCTACACAGCCCAAAACTCTGTGAAAATAGTCTATAAACTTTAGTCTTACGGATCAATCAAAAATACTCTTAACGAACTTCCATTACATCTTCTAATGCATCTATGAACTTGACCTTTTAACCGATGACCTTGAAACGAATAAAATGATTGACGTATCAATACCTACATTATTCTCATATACATGCCAATACAAATAGTTAATAGTTGTCTATGTTAAGTGAAAAATATGCTTTTTATAGCCATTTCCCCACTACGTGCCTTGACATTTAATCATTTTAAGCCCCATGACTACCATTTGTGCTAATCTACATAGTACATTCATTTAGAGAGGATTTCTGAAAATTTTCACTATACCCCCTGCATGATAGTAGCCAAATTTTATTAAATTTGGCCCAAATGAGAAGATTAAAATGTTAAAAGTTTACGCACTATGAACGACGAACGACACACGATGGTAGAAGCTTTCAGTTTAGATGAGCTAAAAAACTACATTGTACGGTAGTAAATATCCAATTGTGTGCCAACAATGCAATTAAAAGCTCAACAACCATCCAACCATATAAAATTAAAATAAAGCTCATTTTACTCAAACAATGAACCAAAATCATCGTCTTCTGGAATATTGTTATGCGTTAAGTTACAAAAGACAAAGTTTTCAATAAAGAACCATTGGCCAGCAGGTTGATAAAAATAAGGAAAAATCGATTAGGATATTTGTACAATACCATTGTCTTTTTAAAGTTGTGATTTGTATATATATGCGGATGTAATAGTTTTTCCTGCGATTTAAGACCTTTCTAAGTTTGTAATCTAATTAATTTCTTTAATTTTGTTTAAATTTAATTACACTATTAGTCATAGTTCTAATTTCATCAACGTTTTCAGAATCTTCTTTCTTAATTATATAATACTCCCGTTTTATCACTTTTATGACTTGGGCATCATTAACAGATAAAAATTGGTAATAAATATGGGAAAGCTAACCCGTAAGAAAAAAATCTCACACGCCACTTGTCACCATATTGTCATTGTTTAATTATATTAAACTGGGTGAATCGATTGCAGCTGAATAAATAACCAAACAAATCGACAAGCATTAATAAAATCACAAAAGTCGAGTGTTTTACAGGTGGTATTCGTCTTTTTCACTTATTATATATATTCACTATATCAATATATATATATATATATATATATATATATATATATATATATATATATATTTGTATATCTAAAGATCAAACTTCAATGTACCTTTATGCAATAATTTTTTTCAGCAAATAAATTGCATTTTGATATTTATTATATAAATTACTTGCGTTCGTAATTTTAACAATGTCATCTATGAGATTAATTTTTACTAAAAACTTGTTTTTCCGAAATAAAACGTATTACAATATTGTTTCTACGATTTTAATTTAATTTTTTCCACAGGTCTTGTTGCAATAGTCCCACAATATAAAGGGGTTGGCCGCATTACAAAAAACAATTTACCCAATAATAAACATAAACATACCTGTCCGTGTCCAAATCACAATCCCCCCCCCCAAAAAAAAAAAAAAAAAAGAAAAAAAAAGAGTAAACTGGCCAATTTAGTTTTACACGTGAAAAGTCCATAAATGAAGTTAGTTAAGAGTAAATACCTCCTGTCTAGCTAGCTACACTCGTGGCATGCAAAATCAAATTTGAGAATGAAAGGAACAAGGAACTATAGGAAATCAAATATATCCAGTATAAGTTTGGATACAGTGAATTCATACTTATCAACAATATTGTAATGGCGGCAATCAAATTTTTTAGGACTTAATTTTTTTCCATTTTGTTATTGAACTCAAAATTCACTTCTTTTTATAGTAGTATTAACCATAAATTAAATACATACAAAATATTGTTGGAGTATGTGCGATGGACAACTGTATTCATTATTAGAATGGTGTTCAAAAGACTAACCACCTTTTTGAAATTTTCATTAATATATAAAGTTACATGCAATATGTATTTACAAAAACCTGTATTCATTGAGTTTAAAGATTTTTCAAACAGTTTTTATGAAACAAAACAACAATTGAAAATATAATTCATGTAGCTAACCATCATTGATTTCGTTTTATATGCTTTAGTCAATAAAAATAATGTATTCAAAATGTATGCCTTTTCTAGCAAGCGACTAAAAAAATATTGTGAAAAAAGATAATTATTATGGTAAAACATCTCAAATTTTCGCTATATTAGTCACAAATAAATACAATATGGCTCTATCTATATAAAAGGTTGCAATCTTGGATTTTGAACAGCCATGCCAACAAAATTTCTAATCTGCATTAAGTTAGAACCAAACTTCTTTGTTTTAGTTCTGTTATACCCACCGGTTTCAGAGAAGATTTTTATAGAATTGGCTTAAAACAACACCTTATTTACACAACAAGTAAAAACTGAGTCAGCGGAAAGTTTGTCAGAACAATCTGATATAAGCAACATCATAAACTCAGCCAACTATAGCCAGCTGAGCTAAAACAGCTTTATTCCATTATTTGTGAAATAAACATTTTCCATATCCTTCTACACAAATGTTAATGTTTATTAATTATGTCCGCTAGCATATCTCATTAAATTTTTTTGGAATCAATTTCGAGATTAACACAAGGAAATCATATTTGGACGGTAAGAGCCCAAAATTAGTACTAGTTTATGCCATATTGTAAAATATTAATTCAATGTTTTATACCCAATCTTGTTGTGTAGAATTTTTCTACACGTTTTCATGGTATTTAATGTTCACACACACACACACACACACTTAATCGGATACATTCTTTTATCTTGGATATCAGTTCTCATCATACCCTAGCTAATCCTAACTCTTGTTTGTTAAATGATAACATAATTTGTTTTATATTTATGGCTAACTGCCACTGAAAGCTTGTAGGATAAAACCAAACGTTCCAACCAATGTTTTTAAAGCAATATGAATCAAGAATAGGCAAGTAAATTGTCAGTGGTTTTCATAAATAATTAAGTATCTTATCTATGTGTTTTTTATATCATATTTCTTTTTGGTGGCATAATAGTTTGCTCTCTCTTTTGCCAAGTGTTCATGTTACCTAGATGTAATACAAATGCCCTCAAGTCTGATGATATGAAGAACAATATAATTTGTCCATTTCCAGCTATTTGTTACCGTTATTTTTCAAATTTCTTGGTTTAGAACATTTAGTTGTAAAATACATGTAAGTGGGTTGGGATGATATAATCAGGTTCCTACAACAGCAACGAAGTTATAAACAATACCATTTTGTTAGACAATGATGGGAGTCTTTACATGAAATCAAACACTTTCTTATTGAAAGTAAATCTCAAGTGATTTGAATTTGGACCAGTATGTTTGTGTTTGATTGTTCTACAATCAAGATTTATAATATGCATTTAAATTCTTTTTTAATCTTACTGGTCCCAGTTTCACAATCATTCCTTTACTAAGAATACTCTCATCTTAAATCTGACAAATTTCTAATAATTTTTAATTGTAAATATGCCTTAAGTGGTGTCAAAAATGTTTTTATAACACTAAAAAAGAAAATTAAAGTTTTTGAAATGTTAGTTAAGGAATGATCGTTAAAGCTGGAGCCTGTCGGTATATACTAAATAGTACATTTAGTGCAACTTTTAAAGTTTCAAAATATTTTATACCTTTTTCGTAATTTTCCAAACAAATTATGCAAATCAAGATATAAGAATTTACAACCCAAGCTTAAGTACATAGAGATGTTGCACAACAAACAAGTAAGCTGAGCAAAACAATTAATTTTTTAATAAAAATAATGCTGACTTTAATTTTACAATTCATTTTTATTTTCAAATATATAAAAAATAAATATACATGTACAATTTTACAATTTTAACAGTTCAATACATGCAAGGCATGTAAATAAGCTCAATGTAGTCATACCTTACAAACTGAAAAAATCTTCATGTATTTCCATAACAATTCAACAAAATCAATTATGGAATTTTAAACATCATTTATTTTATTTTACAGAATGAAGACTTTCTGAGCCTATCATGCTTATTATAAAAAAGAAATGTAGAATGCCTTATTTTTCAGTTACAATGCCAAATACATACCCTTCAGACAAAGTCATTTTACTGGCAACTGTGTTAATTAATGGCAGAATATTCTTGTTTTAAAAAATAAGGTTTCATTTTTTATCTATAAGCTCTTTGAGATTCTTGAATTTCAAGCTCTATCTAGGCATCTGGCTGGCAGCTCAAAAAGGCTACTGAGTGATGTGGACATGGATTCAATTGCAGCAAATGGGAGAATCTGTTCATACACTTGTTCACAATCAAGTAATTCGGAAAGTCTGTTCATCAATGAATCCAAAATATCTCTGTTCTTAAAATGGTCACAAATGGGGGAATTTTTTCATAAACATGATCACTATCAAGTAAACGGGTATGTCTGTTTATGAATTAATCCAAATTATCTCTGTTGTTAAAATATGCTCCCATCAAATCGTCAATTCCTTGTTATATGTTCTGTAGAAGTGGCCAAGGCAAATGCTAAGGACTCCACTGAAATAAAAAGTAACTTCTTATACATGTATCTCTAATTTTCTAACCTGTATAAAATGTAGTTGGAATTTGGAAACTTGAAATAGAACTGTACACTGATGATAAAAAATTATTAAAAGTAATAAGTTAAAAAATTGTTAAAAAAGAAAAAATGTCACAAGTGTACCTTCACAATGGAAATGTTGTATAAAACACATAATTGTATGAAGGCATTAGGGTATAAAAAATAAGTAAAATTAGGAAAGGGTAATAACTTTTAAAAAAGGTGTGTAGGTTTGAACACCAACTAGCCCAAGATATTACCTTACTAAGTCAACAATCAAGTTTTTATAAATTTCCATTCATAAAGTTTTTAGCACAATGACAATAGAGATTTTGAGGGAAATAAACAAAGCAGATGAATTGTAAAAAATGAACACTTCTAGATAATACCACTATAAATACTTGCACTAGATTTGGAAAAATGTTGATCATTAATAACGTTGTTAGTGCACTGACAAAACACATGGATTAAATAAACAATCAACAATGACTGATGTTATATGGGAACATTTATAATATATAAATACAAAGTTTTCTACATATATTACTGTATTTAATTCTTCTAAAAATTTGTAAAAAAAAAAATGCAAGAGGGCTAATAAATAGTGTATCATACTTTGTTTATATAAACAAACTTCATACATACAGGTTTAATACTTTAATCCTTCTTAAATCTTAAACCAATTACTGTATGACAGTGATCTTAGCATGACAAAATACATTTATTGGGGGGGGGGGGGGGGGGGGGGGGGCATTTCTGATAGAAATTTTGACTTAACCTGGAAAATACACAGCACAATCAATACCAAACTTTTTTCCATTCTTTGCACATTGTTTTTTAACAAAATGTATCCTTGTAAAAATTGTTCATCAAAAATAATTTAAAAACTCAAGATTCAATGCTTTTATCTCATATTCTTTCCATCACTATTTTATTGACATTTTTTAAATTCAATATTAAAATCAGTAGTTTTAATTTGCAAAATTTAATTTTTTTTAACATTTACTAAACATATTAAACTTCATTTCAAATTTTCATAAAATTTATGAAAACCAACACTTAATGCCTAAGAACATGGCTATGTTCATGCTATTGGAAAATGAAAAATTTACAAAGTACAATGAATATACTCACAGTGAGGAAATGATCCACGTTTTATCACATTATTCAGGAAAGATGCCAGAAATTGAATACAACGACTAAATTCTGTTTCCATATCTTCTATTATCTTCAAACTGAATAATACATGTAAATAATAGCTGCCATAGTTACAGCATATTTCTTCTATCCACTCAATCATAAAACCAAAAGCTATACACTAAACATCTAGACTGACATTACTTCTGGGGGTATATCTTAAGCTCTAATTTTTTTATTTTTTTTATTCATCTATTTATTTTTTTTTTTTATTATTTTCTTTTTTTGGTATATTTTCATTTGAAATTGAGGATCATTGTATACACATATTGTATAAATTAAAATCTCTGATGATATGTATTTTTCTCATATGGTTCCCAAAATTTATTGGGTCATTATGTATGGGTTTGCTTAGTTTTGATTTGTGCAATCTACAAGAACTTTTCTGTTTGTTATTACATGTACTATTATTATTATTATTATTATTATTATTTTCATTGGAAATATCTCCTACAATGGTCAAATTATACCAAAACTATTGGATGCCTATTGTTTGAGGACAAAGCATTTCAAAAATTTGTCACTATGATGGCTTTAGATCCATACTACCAACTACTTCAGATGTATTCTTGCCTATCTTCCCCCTGATCTCTGCTTTACTTTGTTGATATTTGTTAATTCTATATCTAAGACCTTAATTTATAGTTCTTACAATAATTACAATTTACAATAATTGCTTTTTTCAGACCACATGAAATCAACAAAATATAAAGAAAAGGGCTCTATCATATGGGTCTAATGCCAGCAGGTTAGGCTTTTAATTTTTTACTTTACCTTATTTCATCTATTCCTTGGTCCCATCTCTTCTGAAATATAAGGATTAAGTTAAGGACTTTCATAACAGCTTCTTTCAGGAATTTAACCTTTTTGTGAAGTAAGCATCTCTCATGTATTTTACTGACATATTTCCCATGTATATCAATGATCTGATCCAGGTCAGTAGCTTTATCCATCTCTTGTTTAAACTCTAAACCGGTACTGTGTAAAATCTAAAATATATAAATACATGTTAAACTTCCTAAATAGGGTCTTTATATCTTGTCATGTGACAATAACAAATATGTGAGTTTAATGGGACTGATTTAAAACAGACACAGATATCATCACTTTGGATCCTTTAATTTTCAACTGTTTGGCATATGTTTTTTTATGTGTTAACTTTTTCGATTCCTAGTTTCTAATAAGGAATGTCTTTAAGAAATGTGCATATATGGCACTTCAAAATTAAGCAGCTTTTTTTGTTGGATATTAAACACCACATGAGATATGGTCACCACATGTAACAAATGATCAGATGATATATTCCATAACATCAAGTGAACTGATTAAAATTGTGGGCAACACTTTTTTATCTGTTTTTAAGTTTCAATGAGACTTAAATACCATATTGCTAGAGTACAACATGTTGTTTCCATCTGCTTCATGAGAAATAGGTGATAATTAAGTGGTATGATTGTTTACATACAAAATGCTACAAAATACTAGTACTAATGTTTTTTAAATTGGAATTTAATTTTTCATTGAATATTGAATTTTTTGGACAATTATTTTCTAATATGTATAAAAAAAAAAATACTCTCCAAAAGATTAAATCATGGATGTAAAATGCTTTATCACACTCCTGTCACCAAAATCAGATATAGTCCCAAATTTTGACAACTAACAAAATGCACAAGATTAAAAAATCTCATTTCATCATTTTCATTAGTAAAATTTACATCTGTTATGGGCATTTAATCTTACCCTAGTCATTATGTAGTTATGTAGACTGTTAACAAAGAATGTTAGCCTCATCTTTAAGATATGCATGCGATGTACCCTCCCTGATCTGGGCATATCATCATCTAGTCGAGATATTAAACTCTCTTCACCTCCTGAAAAACTGTGTAAAATATTCTCTTTTTCCAGATCTGAAAAGTAAATATAATAATTCCTTATCAAATCTAGAAACTATTTTTGATGACTTCTAAAAAACATAAAATAGCTAAAAGTTTGTCAAATTCTTCTCATATGCATAGTTATCTACATGTATCTATTAGCAATCAAATGGAAAATCAGAATTTTAAAAAAAAATATACAATATATTTAATTACTAAAGTACAGCTTTTTTTAAATAGAGTACATTTTATCTTCAAGGGGGTGGTTTCTACACACCACCTCATTTCTGATTGGTTGGGAGAGTAAGTAAAGCATGTTTGGTAGTTTGGTACTGTATATTTTCTCTGAATTAAAAATACAAAATTTATTAAAACCTATAAAAACAATCATTATGTCTTACAAAAAAAAATCATTTTATCCAGCCATCAATATCACTCACCAAAGAATCTTAATTCATCTAAACTATATTTTGCTCTCTTTATTTGAAGTAGAAAACAGAATATTTGATTGTAAATATCCTGGCACTCTGATGTAATTACTATATCAATGGGCCATTCCACCTGTAAAATGACAATTATAAAACCATTTCTAAAAATAGTTGGCAATTATGACTATTCAATTATTCAATATCATGATAAAAACCCATAACATACAAACAATGGTGTCAGGAAAGAAGCTTGTCTGAACAATCATTAATAAAAAAAATTTTTCAAACCAAACACTTCAATATCGAATGATGGACAATCTATACAAAATACTTTTTGCAGGTTAATTAATATTACCAGTAAGTTCTAAAGATACTACCACTATAATGATAAAACTTGGTTGACAAATATGTCAGTGAAAGATGAAGTCTACTTGTTGTTTGTTATACCACCCTTTTTGCCTCAATTATCAACATGATCTATATCAGTGTCTGTGACATTGTTCTTGCTGCAGAGAATTATTTAAAACTTTCTTATATAACAACTTATAAACAAAAAGCACATGCGCCTTAACGCTCACCTGAGAAAAGACAATATATTAATTACAGAAAGGCCTTCACTCAGGCATAATTATCACCAAGTTTCATCAATTTTGGATAATCAGTTTCACAGAAGAAGATTAAAATGTAAAAGTTAATACACAATGCAAGATTCACTAGCTTTAAAGCTCAGGTTAGCTACAAAACAGGCTTGTAATTTAAAATTTTCTTTGTCAAGTTTATAAAAATGACAAAAATATCATATTTTAAGCTTAGTTTAATAAAAAAAAAAATTAAATTTGTACAAAAAATGTCTATTTAGTTTAACTAAAAGTTTACAACTAAAGAAACAAATGATTTTGGTCTGAGTATACATGTAGCACAAGTCTACTAACTGCATAAAACTGAAAGGCATGTAAACCACATATACATTTACTTCAGGTTGAAATGTATGAAAAATACAAGAAAATAAATCTTCAAATGCATGTACATTTACATTTTACTTATGTGGATTGTGACACAAAGATAAACACCTCTAAGATCTGGGATCTCTATAGGAAATATGGGCCTAATTAACAAAACAAGACTGAGACTCTTCAGTTCACCTTATACTGCAGTTTAAGACAATCTGTCATTTCATTTTGGCATAAAAATAAACATCTCTAAGGTATGGGTGTTTGAAATATCTATAAACAAGCCTAATAAACAATCTGTGATAATAACCTAATAATCTGAATAAGCCTAATCAAGACAGAGACTCTTCAGTTTACCTTATACTGTAGTTTCAGACAATCTGTCACATTGATAAGACTGCCATCTTTATTTGTATTTGTGTAATCAACATCAACAGTCAATCTGTAAAAACAATAATCATAATTCTTATTAAATAAATGCATCACTATACCCATTCATCTGAAATCAAAAGTTTCTAGATCACTTATTTCAATGGCTTTTTTGAATTTTTTTTATTTTTTTTTTTTTAATTTTTATTTATTTCTTTATCCCCCACCCAATCCCCCATTTAAATTTCAAGGTTGTTCCCTATTCTTGTTTGCACTGGGTATTTTCATGTACATTTTCAGCTACAAATAGCCCAAATCAATTTTCATATTGTTTCATTATAAAAGTGGCTATTTTTCATTGCAAGCAAGAAGAAATACTCAGGAATACATTGAAATAGGCTTTTAGTATATAAATGCAATATTAAAAGATTTACCACCACACAATATGATACATGTACAAACTAAACATTTAAGATTTTATAATGTGTGTCAAAATTTTTTTTTGCAAATAGAATTCCTGCTGTAACAAATGCCCTTTCTGTTGGTCTTATTTGAAACATACTTTAGACAAAAAAAATCTCTCACATGAGGAAGATATGACAATACATGTAGTGGTGAATGGCCTACAGTTTGATTTCAAAAACTTTAACAACCTGTAAAGTTTGAACTTGTGAATTATTGTTCATTGGTTGATTGGTTGGATGGCCAGTGTTTTCTATGACAGGTGAAGATTGTTTCACAATATCTGTAATGGTTTACCTAGAGAAAAACCACAAACCTTTGACAAAATAACTGACAATTCTTTTTTGCACCAAGATCTGCCTCAGAGTATATTATAATCACCTACTGGATAAGAAGGGATAAACTTATTCTGACATACTTGTGTAGTTCTTCTGGATAATGAGTCTGCAAAGCTTCTCCTAATATCATATTTACTATAGAAACATCTCTCCATTGTTCACACAGTCGGATCTGAAAAAAAAAAAACAAGAAGTACCAGTAATTATATGTCTTCCCATTCCAGATCTGATGACTGGGTAACAGAAGCAATTTAAAAACTTAAGATAAAGCTTAATATCAGATATTTTGGAAACTGTATAGGAGTACTAGATGATAAGTGTAACTGCTATTTGTTATTCATTTTTGGATAGGGGTAAATTGGGGCAATCTTAAGGCCCTATTTTGAACAAAGAGGTTTTTAGTTTTTAATTTTAAGCATAAAATTTCGATACTGTAAATAATGAGAGGGAGAGAAAACAAACTATACTGCCATTATTCATTAGTTCCAGAAATTTTAATATAAGCATAAATAATTTTTGCAATAAAGCAACATTTCAACTTATAAGCACACTTATTTTCAAGTGACATTCAGAAAAACAAGCAAGTACATGTATTTTAATTTTATTTCTTCAATTTTGTTCTTCTCTTGTCAGTTTCACAAATCATGTACAGACAAAGCCCTATACTGATGTATGGTTGCATTCTGTAAACAAAACATAAGTTTTCTTTAGAGAATATGATACTGATACCAATGAGGATGACACAGTAAAAGACATGCCCTATACTGATGTATGGTTGCATTCTGTAAACAAAACATAAGTTTTCTTTAGAGAATATGATACTGATACCAATGAGGATGACACAGTAAAAGACATGCTTTTTTATCTAATGTGCACTTTTACTGACGCAACTAAAACTGTCATACCATACCAATGACAGTGACAATGATACTGTCACTTAACCAACCAGTAACATAAGTAATTAAAAGGCCAAGAACTAGAAATCTTACTTTTCTCACATCATCATTAGTAAAACAAAAAAGCAGTACAAGTCAATTTTGTAAACCTCAATTTTGACATTGTTTCCATTTATGTTTGACAATAATCAATCCAACCTGCACAAAACATTTCTTTCCTGTCCTTTTTTAAGTTATTCTAAGTGAGATAACTCTTGTTTATTTATAGGTTTCTCATTGATAATTCACAAAAATTTACACATTGCAAAAATCAGGTTACAACTTTTATTATAGCTGGTTCTTCTTGATAAAAGTGAAATACTCTTGAGTGGACATAAAACATCTGTCCATCTCATCCAACAATCTCATCCATCAATCCGTCCATCTCATCCATCTATTTCATCCATCCACCCAGCCAGTCAGTCATTTCATCCATCCATCCATCCATTTCATCCATCAATCTAATTCATCCATCCTATCTATCTCATCCATCAATCCATTATATCTATCCATCTCATCCATCCATCTATTTCATCCATCCATCTCACTCATCTGTCCATCCCTCCATCTATATATTTCATCCATCCATATATTTCATTCATCCATCAATCCATCCATTCATCCATCAATACATCCATCCATCCATCCACCTCATTTATCCATCTGTGTCTCATCCATCCACATATTAATCAATTAATCATTCATTATGTTGTCCAACAAACCAGTGTGCTCTAAATACATGTATGTCCTTCATAAAACACAAATGTTAATTCTTTTACATACAATAGATGCATGCCTCAGAAATCTTGTTCATCAAGCTTTTTTGTTTTTATTGTTAAAGACCGGGTCTGGGGTATAAATAGCAGCCAATCGGTAAAACATGGGGGAAATTCAATTTCTTGGCAACTTTCAAAACAGTGTAGGTTTTTTAATTATAACTGATTAATTAAGGCCCCGTTTGAGTTTCAACTTGGCATGATAACGGGGCCATATTCTTAGAACAAATAGGACAAAAATAAATTTATAAAAAAGAATTAAGAATGAGAAATAAGTAGCTGAAGTTCTGAGGCAGACACTAGTTTTCAATTTTTTAAATAAGATTGACAGTTGGAAGGTGTGTCTTGATCTATTTATGGCACAGGAAGTCAATACAAAGCACATGGTTTAAAATGATGTAAAAACTATAAATATCCTACCTTAAAATGATTTTTTTCCATCTGTACATAATATACATTTTTCTAATTTGTAACAGTCTATTTGTAATAGTAATCTACCTGTTTCTGTTATTATTATTATTATTATTATTATTATTATTATTATTATTATAAAAATGAATGCTGGACACTCAGAACTATCCACAATAACCTGATCATTTCATCATTCCAAAATTTTATTTTCCTAGTGTTTTATGTGAACACAAAGTGAATTAATCCCACATGTGTCCTAAATATGGTTTATCTGTCAAATTTGGAAACCAATGTCTTACAATCTCAATGACACATTTAGGCATTAAATCTCTTCGATGGTAAATAAATTTTTTGTACTTCGGATCTCTTGCTAAAGCTGATCGTTTCCTTTCTATATATCTAAAATCTTGCCATACATTCCTATGGTACAAATTGGTCCAAAATCTTTTGTACATTTCTTTTCTTACAGAAGAATTTCGTTCATGCGGTGCTTGTGGTTCTGTTTCCCACCAAGTTTGTCTATTTATTTCACTTGTTATACATGGTCTGCATAAACAATATTCACATTCATCTAAATAAGGATCTTGTGGTATTGTGAAATGTTCAATGTTTTCCTCAACTTGTTTCTCATTTAAATTTTCCTTTTGAATTTGAATTTCTTTATATTCCCAATTATGATGTGTGAAGACATTTAAAATAGTTTCTTTCTGAACTTCTGTAACTTCAAGTGCCAAAATAAATTTTCCGTTTTCACTATTGCCCGCCATTTATGTGTAAAAGCTTGAGTTACAATGATTGACATCTATAGAGCATGCTCATATGAGGGTGAAATGGGTATAAATTCTTAAAAAATAAAATAAAAATTTTCAGACAATGGCTGATATTGTAAGAAATGTTCTTAGTTTAAAAAATAAATAAAAATAAATAAAGAATAAAAATAAAAATTTAAAAAAAGAAGAAGTGTAATTTGTTAAAATGGGAATATTTATCATGTTAAAAGTTTGAAATGGCCTCTTAAGGTTAAATCTAATTTTATGAAATTGGTCAGTTGGAAAATGGGAGAGAGAAAACACATCTTTTGAGATAGTATCATTTATTGCATAATTGACAATTTGACAACAGGCTATTTAAGTGACATCTATGTCCAATTACAAATCTTAACTGTACATTTGCTTTATAAATAGCTTCTAAACTCTTTGAACAGAATGAAAGTTAAATAAAAGTTTTCATTAATGGCCATACTCTTAATTGAATTTTTAAAGAAACAATTCAGATGACTTATACCAATGTCTAATAAAAGAATGAAATACAATTTATTTTATCTGGTTCTTACAAGCTTATCACTTCACAAAAATTTGTTAACTCAACAATATGGCAACCCCAGCAAAAATAAGAAAAAGAACAGCAAATTTCAAGATTGAGTTTTCAGGAGATGAAATAAAAAAGGCCGAGATATTAGGCAAAATGCGACATATAAGAAACAAGTTGACTATGCAGTGTAGTATACCTATTGGTAATTTGGAAGTTATAGAAACACTGATTAATAAATGGCTACAGCATGAAGATAGAGATGAACGCATAACAACAGAAGTACCAAGTTCATTTATCAATGTGAATAAACATGGTGCCAGTCAGAGGATTTTCTTGTGTGCAATAGACTCTATGAAAAAATGCATTGAAGTAGTGCAAAACCATGCCTGCCTATGTACAGCAAATTTATATTTGAAAAAAATCAACCACAGAGGACATGTAATTATGTCATGTTTGCAGTGTGAATTACCAAAACATTCACACTCTTATTTATGGTCATCATCACCATATCTTCCTAATATGGAATATTTAGTCAACAACAGAGTGAATCATGGACTGATATGCAGTGGAATGCTTCCTTCCCAATATGTGAGATTTGCTCAGGGAGCCAAGATAGGAATGATTAATACTGAATCGAGAGTAAACTTTTCAAAATCTTATTATCCACATGTTGAAGCAGAATACAAGGATTCTGTTTACACAGCTTTATTGGAAGAGGTAGAATCCTATGAAGATGATTGGTTGGGTGAGATTGATATCATGACAGATGCAAGGCATGGGTGGAGAAAGAACGCAAAAGATACTAGTGTTGTAGCTCTTGGTGAAAGAACACATAAAGTGATATCATGCCAACATGTAACAAGTAAGATGATCATGTATCCCAGAGGCATGAGAGAATAGGGACCAAACGGATTTATGAGCAACTTGCAGAAGAAGTGACATCAGTTGGAATACATATTCATGATAGAAACTTATCCATCAATAAATATGTGAGAGAAGAGTGTGATTCAAAAAATCAAAATGATACCTGGCATGCAGTTAAAAATGTGAAATCAGCAATTTCCAAGTTGACATCGGGACCTCTTAGTCAAGAGGGGAAAACATGGTTTTTTGACTTGCATGATAAAGCTGAACCAATTGTAACAAATTTTTATTGGGCAATTAAACACTGTGAGGGGAATGTGGATAAGTTAAGGGAATATTTGCTTAATATACCCGAGCATTATAAAAACAACCATTCTAAATGCCATCATGAATCTCGATGTAAAAAGGATTCCAACTATGAAATAAAACGTCTTGTTATAGTGAACCCAAAAGCAGAAAAGGCTCTTATAACCGTTATAAAAAATTCAAACATTTATTGTCATCCAGAGGACTATATTTTAGGAAAAGACACTTTTTATGTTGAAAGTTTCAACAATGTGATGAACATTTTTCAAGACAAGCGAATTTCATTCAGTAATTTGGGATATAAAACAGGTTCTGATTTGGCAGCATGTCATTGGAATGAGAATGTGGACCGAGAATTTACATCCATATGGAACCCCAGAAATCCCCATATGCCACGTAGCAGGAAAGAAAAAAAGAATTACAAAAAGTGCACTTTTAAATACAGAGACAATATTTGGAAAAAATATCTGGACAAAATTTACAAATAAGAATTAATATTTTTTACAACTTTTCAGTTAGCAAAATTGTTCTTAATTTTATTTAAAGTGCATTTTTAAATGATGTTTTCTCAGTAGTGAAATATTTATTACTATAATAATAATAATAATAATAATAATTTATTTTATTATTATTATTATTATTATAGTAATAAATATTTCACTATTCGGGCATTTTCCTATTAAATAACTTAAAATTGTATCTAGTCAACCATGTGCTTTTGTATATAAACAACTTGATGTTCTATTTTTATTTTTAATGGTCATTTAACACTGCCCACTTCCATATATGCTTAATCCTTTACTGGGTGGTAAATTTAACAGGTCAGACCCGGCCTTTAATTCTCTTAAAATTTTATATTGAAAAAATAACCAGTTCTTCATGTTAAAAAATGTTCTTACCTTATCAAATATTTCTGTATAAAAACAAAACATTGTATCACCTGCCTCCATCAAAAAGAAATGCTAAAATCAGAAAAACAGATGAATTAATTAAAGTATCCATGACTCTTCTCTGTAATGGATCTTTAACCTTTTGATTTTAATTTCAATTTTTGGAGATGAGCAACTAAAAATAACACAGAAGAAAATGTAAAGAACAGCCATTTGGAGCAAATAGGTATATCAAGATATCAATTGTTCCAGAATAAAACCTTTGACCTTGAAGATATAATAAATACATCTGGCAACATGTTGCTAATAAAATCATAAAGAAAAGTTTTTATCCATATAAACAAAACTTCTTAAAAAATTTACAAAATCTGGGTTAAAGAGAAGAATTAGTCAATTTACTCTTACATATTGGTCAATGTACTATTCTATTTACTAGTATTTCAGTGACTAAAAATTAAAATTTTCATTGTTTAAATAGTCTGCTTTTTGTTGTATAGAAAACATGTTTGTCAACCTCCCTCTTTCTGATATGTAGAATGTATGTGGATAAACATGATGAATATGATCCTTGTATAATTCTGCGTGAGAGAGAGAGAGAGACAGAGAGACAGAGAGACTTACCCTCATTGAAGCCAGGTAATGTAGGAGTTTGTATTCCTCTTTCAGTATCTCCACTAACTTGGAGCATGCTTTCTGATATTTACTGTGTATATGAGGATACAAACAGTCCTGGACAAGTTCTGGGATAGGTTTTAGTCGTTCTGTTTTCAAAGTTCGCACTAATCTAGAAGATAATTTAATATTTTTAACACTCTAAATGACTTAACAATTTTGGTTTGACTGTAAATGTTTATCATCTAGCCAGGTACTTTTTCATATTTTAAGTATTGATACGTAGGGGCAAAGCAATTCATAGCTATACAGTTGAATCACAATTTTCCCTTATGATATGTAAAATATATTTTATGAAATGAAGCACTAATTTTTAAATGTATCTAAACTTCTGTTTTGAAGTGTATGTACCGTAGTTAAATTGATAAATACTGTCTTTCTTTTTTTTTTTTTTTTTTTGGGGGGGGGAATACTATAAATGGTTTTCTAGCATAATGTCTATCTTAGCTTTTGATTCTTCATAAAGAATTTATTGCTGAGCTTTTTTTTTTTTTTTTCAAAAAATTAGTTTAACACCATAATGAAACATCAATACCCTTCAAAAAAAGCTATTTTGGATCAAACATGTATCAAAGAGCATTAGCATGGATTCTTGATACTTTTTTTGTCAGGTAGGATTGTTGTTTCAGTTCTACCAGTAAGCATATAAAACCATGCTTTAACAGGTAAAAGACACAAGTATAGCCTACACAAACATTTTCACACATGCTCATTGTTTATTTACAGTAGTTTTAATTAACAGTTGTGAAAGGCTTTAATTCCTGGTCATCCTAACTGGCAAATTTTTTTTAAAAAAAGGCTTATTCAGATACCTTTTATTCACATGTATATTTAGATACCTTTCATTTATATCTTCTTTACTGGGTTTTTCCAGATTTGTCACACACTTTGTAAATAATGTATCAACGTTTATTTTTAGTAAGGGATCATATATGCCTTTTAATTTCATTTGTTGCTCTATCTGAGTAGTAAATGTTGTTGTGGGAACTTCTTTTATTTTCTCTGTAGTCTCATTTTCAGGTGTTGAAAAATCAAGAAACGTTTCCATAGACTTTAAAAATTCCTGAAATAATGGTGTACATCTGAAATCTGAAATAAAAAGATATGTAGGGTTAAAATCTTACAAAACAACAAAAATATCAGAAACTTGACAACAAAGAACAATATTTGACAAATAGTTCATAAACTGTCATTTGGTCCCGCAATGCAATGAACTATTTGTTTTATTTTATACCCTCAAAGAGAAGCTACATATTCTCTTTACACTTTCACACAAACTAACTATGACTGACAAAATTCAACACTTTACCAATAAATACCTTCTACAATAGCGGAACAAAAATTGAAAGTGTAAATTAAAACATGGACAATAATATGGAAATAATACAGTGGGACAGAGCACTGGTCTGTAAACGGTCATATTCAACTGGAACACTCCAGTTGATTTCTATTAAAATAAAATCATAGGTATATAATATTAAAATTTATTGTGTGTGTCTCCCTTATTAACACTGTAATAAATCCTTATCTCATTATCAAACCATAATTGCTATGCAACAGGCTGCTAAAAAATATTATATAGATAATTTGTTACGCTATTGACTTTTGTTTACAACAGGACTGTTACATATAATGGTGTCAAATAATTTTTTTTATGACATTTGATATTAAAATATTGCAATCATCTAATTTAAGCTTAAAATGCACTGCCTTCAATAAATAAGAACAAGAGGCCCATGGGCCTTAACGCTCACCTGAATATATGTCCAATATTGTTTGCAAAGTGCAACAGACAAAATATTAAGTACAGAAACTTTAAAAGTTTTCTTAAGTTAAGAACTCCAACAAAACTTAATCAGAAAAATATCCACTCACATTTCATTTATAAGTAGCTTATATAATATGCATGAAGTAACTGTAGTACAATGAATAATTTCCAAATCATTAATCAATTTCAGTATACTTATGCAGCTATGTCCTTGACCTTTGAACATATATGACCTTGAACCATATATGATTGTCATGTCAATACCTACAGTATTCTAATATACATGCCTATGCATGAAATTAATAGCTCTCAAGATAATTAATAATTTTAGTATTCCTATGCTGATATGACCTTGACCTTTTAACATATAACCTTAAATGATATATCAAAATGACCGTCATGTCAATACCTACAATATTCTAATATACATGCCTATACAAAAAGTTAATAGTTTTCAAGATAATAAGCAATTTAAGTATTTTTTTGCAGCTGTGACCTTGACCTTTGAATATATGACCTTGAACCATCTATCAAAATGATCCTTGTCGCAATACCTTAACTATTCTAATATACAGGCCTTTACAAAAAGTTAATAGTTTTCAAGATAATAAGCAATTTAAGTATTCTTTTGCAGCTGTGACCTGGACCTTTGAATATATGACCTTGAACCATCTATCAAAATGATTGTGCCGCAATACCTTCACTATTCTAATATACATGCCTTTACAAAAAGTTAGTAGTTTTTAAGATAGTTAGCAATTTGTCTTTTTTGCAGCTGTGACCTTGACCTTTCAACATATGACCTTGAATCATGTATCAAAATGATAAGCATGTCAATACCTACAATATTCTAATATACCTGCCTATACAAAAAGTTAATAGTTTTCAAGATAATTAGCAATTTAAGTTTTCTTTTGCAGCTGTGAATTTGACCTTTCAACATATGACCTTGAACTATATATCAAAATGATGGTTGTCGCAATACCTACAATATTCTAATATACTTGCCTATACAAAAAGTTAGTAGTTTTCAAAATAATTAGCAATTTAAGTCTTTTTTGCAGCTGTGACCTTGACCTTCCATCATATGACCTTGATCCATATATCAAAATACTCGTTGTGGCAATACCTACAAGATCGTTAGCAATTTAAGTCTTCTTCTGCAGCTGTGACCTTAACCTTTTAACATATGACCTTGTACCATATATCAAAATACTCGTTGTGGCAATACCTACAATATTCTAATATACATGCCTATACAAAAAGTTAATAGTTTTCAAGATAATTAGCAATTTAAGTCTTCTTCTGCAGCTGTGACCTTGACCTTTCAACATATGACCTTGAACAATATATCAAAATGATCGTTGTCACAATACCTACAATATTCTAATATACATGCCTATACAAAAAGTTAATAGTTTTCAAGATATAGTGACAAATATATAATCTTTAGCAATTTCCCCACTCAGTGCCTTACAATTTCCCCATTTTGAGCCCCATGGCTACCATTTGTGCAAATCTAAAAATATATGACCTAAGGATGTTATAAATGAAATAACTAAGGTATATCTCTTGTAAATTCAGAGAAGAAGATTTTTAAAGTTTTTCACTATTTCCCCCCTTATGGGGCCCCAAGGGGACATAACTCCTTCATTTGTGCAAATCTGAAAGGGCTTCACCCAGGCATGATGGTAGCCAAGTTTCATTAAATTTGGCCTAGTGGTTTTGGAGGAGAAGATAAAAATGTAAAAAGTTTACGCACGACAGACGACGGACGAGGCACGACGCACAACGGACGAAGATGGATAGCAATAGCTCATCTGAGCTTTCAGCTCAGGTGAGCTAATAAAGTTTATTTTCCAAAGATTTCCTTTTTTAGGAAATAAACATCATAAATTTACATGTAGTTTCTAAATGACAAAAACATTAAACACTTTTGTACCCAATTTGTTTTTAATTTCATTTTATAAATAAATTCATGGTAAATCCTGTGTTTTATATCTTGTGGTTGTTTTAAATTCAATATTTGTTGTAATCTCTTTCATCTGCAATAACTGAGTGAAATCTTCTTGACATAATTTCTATAACGTCCTGACATCTATGAATAGGAATATTCAATCATTCAATTAAACATCTGACAATTTTATTCAAATTTATGTATTTAGGTCAAACAGTTTTTTCATTTTTAAAAAAAGATACATATTTTGAAAATTTTATCTTTTGAACAATTTTCTTTCGGAAATTTTTTTTTGAAAATGTAATAATTATATATTAATGGATAGGTATCATTCAACAAATTTAAGTAATCCCACTCCCACCTGCACCCCCAAAGACCCCATCCCAGCCCCGTCTCACAGCACTGTCTACTTACAGATATCATCATGTCCCCCAACAACTTCTTTTAATCTTCCTGAATCTTTCAACATTTCCATAGATTTTCCTGCTAAAACAATTTCTAGCAGTACTGTCTGTAAAAATCCTGGTGCCCAACTCTGGTATTGTCCAGCTAATAATTTATTACTGTTATTGGTAGTTGTGTCCCCTGCTGCTGATGATGTCTCATTCTCACTTTCGCTCTCTGTTGGTATATGTGTAGTAAATGTCTTCTCCCAAAATGTCTGATGTAATGAAGTCACATTTTCATCTCTGCAGTAAAATTTTATAAATTGAGTCAGATTAAAAAATTCATTAGTATTTTACAATGAACATCTAATTTTTTATTTTAATGACAATTTGCTAGATGCACAAAATTAACAAATACATGAAGTATTTGAACAAGAATTCCACGGAATTAAATGTCTCGTTTGGCTAGTTTTTGATTGATTAGAAAATACATTTTTAAGATTCAGACTAACTGTAATATTATTTATTGGTGTTAAAAACAATGTTGGTTTAGTACAAAATGCATTTCACAAATAAAATTGTATTTTTCAAACAAATATCTTTCTTTTCACATAACACTGGATAGCTGAAATATAATTTTTAATTTTTATTGTACATAACACGAAAACTTAAATCACATCTTATAGAAAAAAGTATTCATGTTTGTTTGAGTAAAAAAGAATTTCTCAATATTTTATGCAAAATCTTGGATCTGCCCTAAAACAAAAAAAAAATTAACTCTTATACAAGGTAAATAACACAGAAACTAATATAGCTTTATTTGAATTCTAAATAATATTGGTTTAGAAAAAAATGCATTTTCTCAAAATTTGTATTTTTTCATTTAAAATCTAAGATTCATCCTAAAATTGAAAAAAATGGTCAACAGACATTGTGTATCATCTAGAAAGTAATCAAACAACATTTGAAATGTAATTCATCAAGATTTAGATGTACTTTCAAAATTTTCTCAAAATGTGTCCTTTTTATAAAAAAAAACCAACAAATGTCAATTTTTTGGGAATATCAATAATATATATTTAAGTTCTATCATTGTACATGCTAATTTCAAAATTTCAAAAAAAAAAAAAAAAAAAAAAAAAAAAAAAAAAAAAAAAAAAAAAAAAAAAAAAAAAAAAAAAAGATAAATGGGTCTGTAGGAGCATTTTCTCAAAATTCCCTTTTTATGAAAAAATTGCAATTTTTTACCCCAAAAAGAGTCAAAACATCAGCTTGCATACTCATGTTATCATAATTAAACTGCATGATTGAAATGTGTTGCAAATTTCATTGAAACAACAGTATTAGTGAGATATGGACTTTAACATAAACTTTCACATTTTCTCAAAATTCCCTTTTTTCTGTAAAAAGGCAAGTTTTTACCCCAAAAATAGTTGAAATGTCACCTTCAATAGTCATGTAATCGTAATTAAACTGCAAGATTGAACTGTGTTGCAAATTTCATTGAAATAACAGTATTAGTTTGAGAGATATAGACTTTAACATAAACTTTCACATTTTCTCAAAATTCCCTTTTTTTCGATAAAAAAATAATTTTTACCCCAAAATAGTAAAACATCAGCTTTTATACTCATGTAATCATAAATTAACTGCATGATGAAACTGAGTTGCAAATTTCAATGCAATGCCAGTATTAGTTTAAGAGATATGGACTTTAACATAAACTTTCACATTTTGACATGCTGCCACCGCCGCCAACAACGGAAAAGTGACACCCAAGTCTCGTCTTATGGCTTGACAAAAATAATGGCAGTGATGACGAAATCACATCCAACTTTGTGTTATATATAACCAAGAGTAAAAAGTTGAGTTGAGTAATGGTGTTTAACGTCCCAGTCAAGATTTTTTTCATTTACAGGTATATCGAGATGTCACCAGCTTTAGGTGAAAGTGCAGAAATTGTGAATGTGCTCTATGCTGATGGCATTATACAGCAGGTTTCTTTATCTGCCATGCCTACCATGATACAGGACATGGTTTATTTTATGTTCCCATCCAAAAGAACTGTGACATTTCATAATGCCAAGTGCTTGGCGAAAAAACAGTCACTACACACTTTCAAGTCTTGGGCAGACCAGGTTGGGGTTCGAACCAACCACCTCCCACTTATGAAAGAGTAAAAAAAACACGTTATAAATTTGCAATACTCTAGACACTGTAAGAAATTACAGTATATAACTATTTTATGGTCTTTTTATGACCAGTGTAAACTTGCAATCACCTGTGTCTGGTTTGAAGACTAACTGCAGTCATCAGAAACTACATTAACAGAATTCCCTGATCATTTGTTCTCTGTTATTTAATTGTTGGTAACACTTTAAAATTAGTGTTAAAATTATATAATCCAAACTTTTCTTCCTCAAAAACTACATGATTTTGTAGCTTTAGCAGCATTTTGTCACATTTACCTGCATCAGTCAAAAGTATTAGTGCTGTCATTTGGTATTGTCTTTTTTTTGTCTTGTGTTCTCTTTCATTTGTTTTATTGTGCTGTTTTCATGTATTCTCTGGCTATAGCCAAATTCCAAATTTTTCATAGTTCTATCTCACTGCACAAAATGTACATATTACCTTTTCAGTATAAATTCTGATTTTGGATCCACAAGAGTTCCATTTGTTATCCACTCATCAATAATATCTATGTATGGTTTTATTGTCTCAATCCACATAGGAAATAAAAGTTCAACCTTAAAAAAAATGAAAATTTACATGAACAGTGTTTTTTTTAAAGATATACTGCTTTATAAGTACAGTGTAACCGTAAAGTCTGAGTAAACTGAAGAATTTTTTAACTTTATTAAGATATGCCAAAAATAGTTTATTGAATTTACCTAAGGTGAATACCCATTGAAACTGAACACAGATTTTGATCCAGAAGGTAGATAGTAAGGTTTCAGAGTTTATTAAACTTAAATGATTGTTGTAGACGGCAGAAACTGATAAATAATTTTGTTATAAAATGTATCTACACATGAACCAAAACAAAAAATCTCAGTTTTTAGTATGAACCAATATAAAGGTAAAATGTTATGGAAATTTTACTTTATATACAAACTAACAACTAATTTCCTTACTTTTTACCTGTATTTTTAAATTTTTAACTGAAAAATACTTTTAACCTCCAAAAGTTGAAAACAATGAATTAATAAAAGAGTTAAGTTAGGCAGCTCAAGATTCTTTCACTTATAACAACTTGATTACAGGTCGGTCCCAGAATGGTAGAGAAAGCCGGAGTGTAACATAGAACTTTGGCAATCAAACTGACAAATATTTTCATACATTAGGATCTGCTTGAGTAGGATTCAAATCTAGACTATAAGAGAAATTGTGATCCATAAAGTCACATTTCAGACAACTCCACCATCCATCAGTTTGGCCATCAAATGGTAGCAGGCTTATTATTAACATATATGTAAGGAAAATGCCAAATGGGAAACAAAAGTAATCAGGTCAAATTTTCACAAGCTTTTAATGTTCATTGTGCATGATTTATAATTTATTACTTTTTAAAAAAAGAAGACTTACTATCTGTATCCCAGATTGTCCAGAATCATCATACTCTATAACAGTATTGTATAAGACATTGAGTAAATGTGACGCTTTCTGACAGTTGGTCTGTAAAACCTCAGCTTCAATGATACCTTTGTTATACAGAGAATATACAACTTCTATTTTCTTTAACCAATCCTGTAGGCTAGAATGTGTGCTCATCAATGTAACTGTTTCCTCTGTAAAAAAAAAAAAAAAAGAAGAAGAAGAAAAATAACCTTTTGTTACCATTTTGTAATATTTGCTTTAAATTTTACTAAATTGCAGTGCTAGGAAAAATCAAGATTTAGATGCTTGTAACAGAACTGAGTCAGTATGCAGCAGACAAGCATATCACTCCCCGTCATTCTGGCACCAGGCAAATTGGTGCATACTTTGTCCTCCTAATGCTGAGCACCAGGTGAGAAAGCAGTATCTTAAATTTCAGTCTTATGTATGACCCAGCCAGGGCTTGAGCCAATGACCCTTTACTCTTGAGGAGGACGCTCTACCACTGAACCACCAAGGCTGTCTAGAATAAAAGACATACAGGTACCTATATTTATGCATATAATTAAAAACTCCTGATTTTAGAAAGAAAAATGACTCATGATGGGTACGGTTGAATTTTATTAACACAATGACTGGTATCTTTTCCAAAACAACATCTAAATGATCAAATTTTTTCATTAAATATACTAAACAATCACTTATACAAACACTGTATCAGGCCATCTCAGTGAGAGTTTGAAAAATTACAGTCATACAGGGTGTTTGTAAAATATAAAATTGGAAAAGATTAAAACCAAAATCAGTAACAATGAAATCTAAAATAAAATTGAGGGGTAAAAATTGCTGTTTACTATGATTTATTACTTCACTACTGTATATGTAGTTTTGTTTCATTATATATATTTACCTTGGTTATTTCATATTAATTAGACATCAATAGCTACAGATGAAGTAACAGAAATTTATAAATGTACTAGATATTAACAATTTATACATTGTGCTATTGGTAAGGGCTGTTCCATTAAAACATATAAGGCACCTGGGGACGGCAATTTAATAAAAATATATGCCAGGCTGGTCAGAATGGAAAAACAAATCTATCATATGTTGTGTTGGACATAAAACACATCTATGGGTGGTTTGGTTGGCCTAACGTAATCTCTCCAAAAACATTAAATATAAGTCTATGGGTTTGCTGGTAGTTTTTATCATTAAAATTTTGGTAATTTCTAGTGTTCCATAGTGTAGTAAAACAGTCATTTCCGAATGGACGAAATCTGTGTCAATTTGCACTGGATACACTTTTGCCGGCCCCGAGTATGTTCACCCTAGATCTGTTCGTCCTAAGGTCCGTTCAACCCAAGAGATTTTCCATCAGAAAAAAACTGATTGTAAAGGATAATAATGTAAAGTCATCTCTGCATTTTAAAATAAGATACGTCTTGAAAAAAATCAACTTATTGATAACGGAATAAAACCATATTAAAAGTAGGGCGTATGAATCCAGGACGAAACGTGAACAAGGGTAAAGTATATTTTAGGACGAATAGACCTGATAATCAAAAGTACAAGTAGCTGCCCTTGTTTTCAGTTTTGTTCTGTATTTGTGACTGACACCAATAACGACTAATGGTATTTTGTGCAAAAACATTTGGATATTAAGCTGTAGCAAAAGAAAACATTCAAAGAACTTGCATAAAGATGGCGCGAATGTCGACAGACGAAGTTTCAAGTTAATATATCCATTTATGCCATATGAGGATGTAAGAGTTTTGGGATAAATAAATTCTTGTGATTAAAAAAGAAAATAAATAAATAAATAAATTCTATGGGGGGCTATAAATTGCAGAAAATTGCATATATGGGTGGTCATAAGAATTTGAAAATCTCTTCTTTGGGTGGTTACCCAAAATCAAAAGTGCCTTCCCCGGGTACCTCATATGTTTTAATGGAACAGCCCTAAATGAAGAATGAACTCTTTTCTATATAACATTTGTATTGTTTCCTCTCAAAGATTTTATGGTTATCAATTCTAAATGCTCAGTGCTTGAAGAACAAACACATTCGATTTTCAAATCTTGGCTAGAAAATAAACTTTTACGTCTCATTTACAGAGCAGGTAAATTCCTAACCATGTTACCATAATGGTAAAATTAAGTATCTATCTACAACAGAATAATGAAAATATTAAATATTTAATTTACTAGATTGTCACAAAATTTGATAAGGAAACTGAGGGTTTTTTGTAACATATTCTTCAAAACAACCAATTAATCTTCATTTTGATGCAGCGGTTTCCAAGTGGTTCGGATGCTATTGCAAACCAAAGCTACATGTATCAAACTCTTATTTAAAAAGTTTATGTTTGCTTTTACATACTGACCTTGTCTAATGATTATTTTTTCCAGATCTGTTAGTTCTTTTCTAAAATTTCCCAGGAATGTTGATATTGTTCGTGAGAAGGCTTCATAGGTTTGACTCACACCATAGCCTTGACTCTTTTCAAAGAAACAGCTTGACACATTCTGTATAAATTTCTGGAGAGTTATGACATAGGCTCCATATTTTGTAAAGTTGAGAAGATAATCATTAAGAGCTTCCTGAAATAAAGATGATACAATAAACAAGGCCTAGTTTTAACATTTAAGGAGTGCTCAAGTCTACTATGTGAGTACCCATTTTGTTTAAGCAAAACCTTTACATTAATTAGAAAAGGAACAGCTGCTAAGCTGTAAAAAATTATCATACTTTAGAAATTTACATGATAAATGTTTTCCAAAAAGATTGATTGATTAAATGGTGTTTTATGTCCAAATCAAGAATATTCCACTTGTTTCAAAACATCACCAGCTATAGGTGAAGTGGTAGAAATTTTACTTTGCAGTGGGCTTAAGGCAATGTGCAGGGATGGTTCTTCAGTGTGCCATGCCTGTCATGACATGAGGAAACAGTTTTTAAGGACTCTCAGTCCTCTTACAAACATACAGAGAGAGGGGGGATGCACTACATGTATATACATGTAATAAATTTAGCCATTTCATGAACCATAACAACGGCTGAATAAAGAACATGTTCCATCAAATTACATATTTTACAACAACATTATTATTTCTTTAGCCACAGAATTTTTTTTACTATTTTAAATCCATGAAACATCACTAGCCTTTTATTACAAGAAAGATTATATGAATCAAATCTTGAAAACTCTTACAGCCCTTGTCCAAAAAGAACAATGCTCAACCAGCACAAAGCAGATTTTAAGGACATAAAACTTGGATTCTATATACATGTATGGCAAAAAAATACATGCAAAATATGAATCAAATCCACTAAGTCAGAGTAATTATTGAATATTTGACTGATTGAGTTGAAAACGGTAATAACTCTTGTAATACGTGCAGATAGTAACAAACATTTTATATATTAAAATTGACTTCACAAAAAGCAATTAATCAAAATATGAATCAAATCCATTAAATCCTTCAAGAGTTAATAAATGGAAACCAAATTTAGACTGACAAACAGACAGACTTTTGAACAGATATATACCATATCATAATACACTCACACATATATAAATAACATGTATAACTGTGGGCTACTGTGGTCATTTGTGTGTACCTTTGAATATGTGCATATATATGTGCATGTACATGTATATACATCTGTAAATAGTTGTGTACATCTCTGCATGTGTGTGTGTGTGTGTGTGTGTGTGTGTGTGTTTACTTACATCTGTAAGGTGAGGTACAATAACATTTTCTCTAATTATAAATCTGCGACCATTATAAATGAAGACAAATAAATCCGATACACCAGATAACATCCTATAAGGAAAATAAATACATCGATTTTATTTAGTTCACAGATAAACTCTTTGGAGTTGATATATATTTTGGGGTCATGTCCTTTAAGTCTGATTTTTTCAGATACTTATCTTTTTTCATATTATCATATAATTAACTTAATATTTCGTATTATATTGTCAAAAATTTGTCATGTTCTCTCTCTCCCTAATTTCCTGGGGCTTACCATAAAATCTCTCTGATAAGCTGTACTTCTGTGATGACTGTCTTGGATTGTGTGGTATGAAGTGGTTCAGTGCTTCTTTTATAACACTCCCTACATCAATAAAAAGTCTTATGTTAGAAACAACAATTAAAAGGAATCTCCATGATCTTTGTATCAAGAAGTTTTTTCTAACTACATGTATGTTTGCTAAAGATTCCTGATTTCAGGACTTAAACAAGCCAGAAATAAAGCCACCTAGAGAAATAAAAGGCACTTTTAATGGTCAGAAAAATATCTACATACATCTAAAAAACAGCATGATAGGTAATAGAAACAGTCATTTTTATTAAATCAATAATAAGATTTTACAGATGATCATTATCAACAGTTCTCCATGTTTCACGATTAAAGTATTTTTGTATATAAGAAGCCTATATTCGGTCCAAAAAATGTAGCCAACTTAACACCAACCGAAAATGTTTATCAATTTCTTTTAAGAGAAACAATTTAATTTCATGGCATTATTTTTGTTTTACATTAGAGCAATAATGATGATAAATGTTTGGTTATTTATAACACTGACCATTCAATGTAGATGCATGTAATACCCAGTAACAGTAATAAAAACGAACTTTATATTTCCAAAATTCATATGCCATCTCATAACTGATTTTCAAACAAAATATACAGTTTATCAATTAACACTAAGAAATTGTAATATTTGATTGATGCTAGCCAAAATCAAGCTGTAGAGCATGTTGACAAATGTTTAACAGCTTAGGTTAGGTAATTTCAGATGTATGTCAAAATATATGTACCTATGTGTTTATGTGTCTATGTGCATGTACATGTATGTACATAGTCCAGCATGATTTCTGTTGTTCTACAATGTGAGAACTTACCAATCAACATTTAAGTTTGAAGAGCATGTATGGCTATCTTGAGTTTGTCCACACCAATATTGTGGCACTACATTTTTCATCAACCAATCAAAACCAGTTTCTGTAACAGTGACATCCTCTACTTCAATAAGGGTACTACTATCTGGTGGTATTGTTGATAGAGTTATCTCCTCCTGGGGTCCAGGAGTAGGTGTCACTTCTTCAGTTTTTTCCTCCTCCCTTTCATTCTCATCAGACCATATATCTTCCTAAAAAATAAATAAAGAAAATAAATTAAAAACAAAGATTTAGGCATAAGAATCATAATTCATACCTGAAGTACTGGGATGGAGAAAATAAAAGGACAAACTAAACTGGTACCACAACCAAAGTGGACTCACTTAAACATATAGGCAAAGTTGGCATACAAATATTTTCTGTAAATTCATTCTATAGAGACAGATATAAGTGATGTCTCAATATAAGTTTGATTAATCTTGACATGGACACTAGATTTTGTGTTTCAAAGTTCTGACTTGTTGTTAGTAAGGTTTTGGTTAAATGTTGAAGGGTCAGGCTATGGTTCGTTGTTAGATGGTCAGATTATGGCTAGTTGTTGGAAAGTCAGGTTATGGCTAGTTGTTGGAAGCTCTGGTTATGGCTAGTTGTTGGAAAGTCTGGTTATGACTAGTTGTTGGAAAGTCTGGCTATGGCTAGTTGTTGGAAGGTCAGATTATGACTAGTTGTTGGAAAGTCAGGTTATGGCTAGTTGTTGGAAAGTCAGGTTATGGCTAGTTGTTGAAAATTCAGGTTATGACTAGTTGTTGGAAAGTCTGGTTATGGCTAGTTGTTGGAATTATGGCCAATTGTTGGAAAGTCAGGTTATGGCTAGTTGTTGGAAAGTCTGATTATGGCTAGTTGTTGGAAAGTCAGGTTATAACTAGTTGTTGGAAAGTTTGGTTATGGCTAGTTGTTGGAAGGTCAGGTAATGGCTAGTAGTTGGAAAGTCTGGTTATGGCTAGTTGTTGGAAAGTCAGGTTATAACTAGTTGTTGGAAAGTTTGGTTATGGCTAGTTGTTGGAAGGTCAGGTTATGACTAGTTGTTGGAAACTCTGTTTATGGCTAGTTGTTGGAAAGTCAGGTAATGGCTAGTAGTTGGAAAGTCACGTTATGGCTAGTTGTTGGAAAGTCAGGTTATGGCTAGTTGTAGGAAAGTCTGATTATGGCTGGTTGTTGGAAAGTCAGGATACGACTAGTTGTTGGAATACTGGTTATGGCTAGTTGTTGGAATTATGGCTAGTTGTTGGAAAGTCAGGTTATGGCTTGTTGTTGGAAAGTCGGGTTATGACTAGTTGTTGAAAAGTCAGGTTATGGCTAGTTGTTGGAAAGTCAGGTAAAGGCTAGTTGTTGGAAAGTTTGGTTATGGCTAGTTGTTGGAAAGTCAGGTTATGACTAGTTGTTGGAAAGTCAGGTTATGACTAGTTGTTGGAAAGTCTGGTTATGGCTAGTTGTTGGAAGGTCAGGTTATGGCTAGTTCTTGGAAAGTCAGGTTATGGCTTGTTGTTGGAAAGTCCGGTTATGGCTAGTTGTTGAAAGGTCTGGTTATGGCTAGTTGTTGGAAGGCCTTGTTCTTGTAGAGTCATACTATAGCTTGTTATTTGAGGGTCATTCTATGAACCTGTTAACTTTTATCATTTCCAAATTTAATTTGTATTCATTTTTTATGTATCATACATACCTCATCATCTTCTGAGTCAAGATCTTGAAATGTTAGCTTATTTTCTCCTTCTAATAAATAACCTGCCCAATCAAATGTATCCTTCACTGAAATAATATTGAAAATACTGAAAGCAATGAGACAATTAACATATGGCTCATTTTTTCCTAATTATTCAAGCAATCACACTTTTAAATTTTAGCACTGTAGGTAACAGGACTTTGCTTGGGGACAACTCTAAATACATAGCAATGACATCATCAACTTTGAATGTTACTAAACAAAGACCCAGTTTTTCCAAGTTTCTGATGTGATGAAAACAATCATAAAGTTAGGACCAGTTTGAAACATGTCTAATAATTTATGGATGGCAGTGAGTACATATAATACAGACAGATAATTGACAAACCATAATAAATTACATCAGCTTTTGCATCAAAGCTAATCTCAATTCCATATCCAATAAAAATACATGTAACGTTTCTGCACCAATAACATGAGATATCCGGTTGTATGCTAGCAAGTCGCATCATAGAATAGAACATACAGCAAGAAAAACTAAAATGGTATGTGCTTAGAACAAGATGCAGTTATATATATAATAAGGACAAACAAAAGAAACATGTATTTCAGCTTTCAATGGGGCTGGTAGGTATTCTACATTTTCCTAAATTTTTTTGGTCTTGGGCAATGCCAATATGCAGTAAATTTCTACAAAATAAATGCTTGAGTTTCAACTTACACAGATATCATAACTACAAAGTATTTATGAGATATAGCATGAGTGTAAACCTACACACTAAATCAAAAAAATGGTAAGGCAGTAAAATCCTGAATCCAGATAAAAAAATTGAAACTAGAAACACAACTTCATTTTTGTTTGGCCCAAAAAATTAAGGAATAGTTTGATAAACTCAAAGTCTCACCTTCTTCAACAACTTCTGGTGGTTTTTCTACATAATCAGAGTGAGTTGGACTATCTGCCAAGCAGAGTAGTAAATTCAATAATCCATAATGGGTATCTGTCTGTAAAAATAATCAATGTAAGAGACAGGTAAATGTTATGATTTATCAAAACATAAATAAACAATAAAGACATAGAGTAATGATCTTTTAAAAATTTTTCTTGTTATATAAAGATTGTTAGTTCTGGTAACTAAAGTTAACTAGATTAATAAGTACTGTATGCAAAATTCCTATAAGTACCACAGTTCTGAAGAATATAAAAAATATTCAAATTTGACCTGTATTTTTTATTACATGTATATATGTATACATGCATATATTGGTATTCAAATCATCGTTAAAGCTGCATTAAGTTTTTCAATTTTCTGAATTTTTTTTTATTTTCTAACAAGAGGCCCAAAAGGGCCTGTGGAGCTCAACTGACAAAAATGGTTCTTGTGCCTTCATTTATATAAACTCAGTACAGGGACTTGAGCTGACTTTAAATGCTAAATAAAAAAGCTGTAGGCCTTACAGTTTCAGAGAAGAATATTTTTAAATTTGACTTCCCATATAAGTATATGTAGATATATGTGCCCCTTGGTGGGACCAAAAATGGCCCAGGGGCCTTTATTTGTACAAACCTGGTAAAGGGACTTGAGCTGATTATGAAAGCTTAAAGCCTTACAGTTTCAGAGAAGAAGATTTTTAAATTTGATTTCCAATATATGCATATGTAGAAATATTGGCCCTTAGGGTGGGACCAAAAATGGCCCAGGGGCCACCATTTGTACAAACTTGGTAAAGGGACTTGAGCTGATGTTAAATGCCAAATATAAAAGCATTAGGCCTTACAGTTTCAGAGAAGAAAATTTTTTAATTTGATTTCCAATATATATATATATGCAGATATATGGACCCCTGGGGTGGGGCCAAAAATGGACCGGGGGCTACCATTTGTAAAAACTTGGTAAAGGGGCTCAAGCTGATATTAACTGCCAAATATGAAAGCTTAAGGCTTCATGGTTTCAGAGAAGAAGATTTTCAAAGTTGATATCTCATTATAAGCCATATATGCATATGCAGATATATGGACCCCTGGGGTGGGGCCAAAAATGGACCGTGGGCCACCATTTGTACAAACTTGGTAAAGGGGCTCAAGCTGATATTAACTGCCAAATATGAAAGCTTAAGGCTTCATGGTTTCAGAGAAGAAGATTTTCAAAGTTGATATCTCATTATAAGCCATATATGCATATGCAGATATATGGACCCCTGGGGTGGGGCCAAAAATAGACCGGGGGCCACCATTTGTACAAACTTGGTAAAGGGGCTCAAGCTGATATTAACTGCCAAATATGAAAGCTTAAGGCTTCATGGTTTCAGAGAAGAAGATTTTCAAAGTTGATTTTCCATTTTAAGCCATATATACATATGCATATATATATGGACCCCTGGGGTGGGGCCAAAAATAGACCGGGGGCTACCATTTGTATAAACTTGGTAAAGGGGCTCAAGCTGATATTAACTGCCAAATATGAAAGCTTAAGGCTTCATGGTTTCAGAGAAGAAGATTTTCAAAGTTGATTTTCCATTATGAGCCATATATGCATATGCTGATATACGGACCCCTGGGATGGGGCCAAAAATGGACCGGGGGCCACCATTTGTACAAACTTGGTAAAGGGGCTCAAGCTGATATTAACTGCCAAATATGAAAGCTTAAGGCTTCATGGTTTCAGAGAAGAAGGTTTTCAAAGTTGATTTTCCATTATAAGCCATATATGCATATGCAGATATATGGACCCCTGGGGTGGGGCCAAAAATAGACCAGGGGCCACCATTTGTACAAACTTGGTAAAGGGGCTCAAGCTGATATTAACTGCCAAATATGAAAGCTTAAGGCTTCATGGTTTCAGAGAAGAAGATTTTCAAAGTTGATTTTCCATTATAAGCCATATATGCATATGCAGATATATGGACCCCTGGGGTGGGGCCAAAAATGGACCGGGGGCCACCATTTGTACAAACTTGGTAAAGGGGCTCAAGCTGATATTAACTGCCAAATATGAAAGCTTAAGGCTTCATGGTTTCAGAGAAGAAGATTTTCAAAGTTGATTTTCCATTATGAGCCATATATGCATATGCTGATACATGGACCCCTGGGGTGGGGCCAAAAATGGACCGGGGGCCACCATTTGTACAAACTTGGTAAAGGGGCTCAAGCTGATATTAACTGCCAAATATGAAAGCTTAAGGCTTCATGGTTTCAGAGAAGAAGATTTTCAAAGTTGATTTTCCATTAAAAGCCTTATTTTCACTTTTTACGAAGTACGACAGAAAAACGCTAAAAACGCGTAACCTAGTTTTTGACAGAATTTCACGAAATGTACAACCTACATGTTTAAGGGTGTCTAGAAGCTAAATATCACATCAGATTTTGAATATAACCTATGGTTTCAGAGAAGAAGCTTATTTTAGGTTTTTTACATTCTAGGTCGCTGTGACCTACTTTTGGTTGCCATGGAAACCAATTGTACAAATTTTCATCTACTCCTTCTAAGGATCATTCCTGCAAAGTTTTGCTAAAATTGGCCCAGTAGTTTCTGAGTTTTTGCTGTTAACGGACGCACGCACGCACGCACGCACGTGCGCATCATGCCATAAGCTCATCTGGCTTTAGCCAGTTGAGCTAAAAATATATTTTAATTTTTAAAAATAGATATCCTCTAACCACGATGCGCAAGATTCATTTTCTAAAATTTCATTTCTTTCAGCTATAAATAAACGGAATCCTCTGACCAGTTGGTCAATGTTTAACGATGGTTATTATTAGCTTGGAGCATGTGCAAGGATGTACGGAAAAACCCATGAATCGAAGGTGAAACATAACAAATTGCATTAATTGTCCCTCATTAATATCCAGATGTACATGTATTTGAAATGGTGTTATGTATCCCTTACTAAGTCACAAATGACAAATTCAACAAAGTTCTGTGTTTAATTTATCGCATTTCACCGTTTTTAAAGTTGTGTTTAAATGACCCGGGTTTTGATGACGTAACCATGTACTAATATTAGATCCCAAATGCTGCATCTCGCTGGGTAATTACTGTAATTTCTGTATTTATTCGAGCTTTTATCGTTGAACCAAATGTAACATTGTTCATTAGGAACATCATTAATTAGATCAGCACCGTTTGAATTTTTTCTTTGGAAAACTTAATGCAGCTTTAAAACTTAAGGAAGATAATAAAATTTATTGTTTGATTATATAAGATAAACTTTGAATAACAGACAAGAATACACTGTACTTTTATCATGTAATAATTTTTCACAGAACAGTAAAAACTTCATTTATTTCTACTGTTTGTTCACTTAAATTTAGTATTTTAATTGGAGAATGGCAACATAAAACAGAGAAAATTGTGAATAAAAACCTCTGGCCCCAGTTACACAATCATTCACTCAATTGAGTGTACACTCGGCTCAAACACCCCCATTTTCCTCTCATCAACATTTTAAAAATTTAAATTTTTATAAGACAATGTTTTGTTTTAATCAACAAATCTACACTAAACAATTTAAATAAAACATCAAAAATTCAATAATAACTGAGTTATTTCTTAAAAATGATCTTGAAATATTTACTAATATGAGTTGAGTGTACACTCAAATGAGTGAGTGATTGTGAAACTGGGGCCTGAAAAACATAGAAAATATATGGGGAGAAGAGTTGAGACAAGATAATTAAAGTTTTATAGTAAACTATCTGTCATCTACAGAGAAATGCTCTATTTATATTCATATATCAAGGTTTTCACTAAATCTAAAGTCCTGATACTTCATCCCCCCTCAAACTTAATATTTCCCATTACATCATACCTTTCCACAATCCTTGTTTTCAAATGCTGGTGAATTTAAGAACTCATCTAATAATCTTGTAAAAGCTTCTGACTTCTCTTGCTGAGAATGAATTACAAATTTATCAATAACCCTAGAAAAAAATAAAAACATGAGATTAAGTATATAGAGTTCAAAATAAATTCTAGTTTCTTGAAAAAATTGCTATAAAAAGATGTAGGGAGTTGATTTCCAATTCTTGCATTGGATTTTTCATAATCATAAAATTACATGATTGTTTAAACAGGTAACTTTAGCAGAACAAAATAACATTTTATGTCTAAACAAGACTGTAAGTGTATATGAAAAAATACGACATTTTTTTCTTTCACAACAAAATTATTCATTTTATATTTTTTAAATAGGAACATAAAGCTGATTCTATAAGCTATTTTCTGTACAAACTAATAAGTGCACCTGATCATGCTGATAAAGATGAAACATTTGAAGTTCAGATAAATATGGATTTGATAACATGATTATTGCACTTACTAGTGTTATAATGGCCAAAATTATCAAACTAACAACAAATGTCTTTAAAAAAAACCCACATGATTCTGGGAAGGTAACAACAGATACCACTATAATACCACATACTCTATACTCTAATAATGACTTAGATTGATTTATTTATTGATTTGATCAGGTTTAATGTCCAAGTCAAGAATATTTTACATATATCAAGGCCTCACCAGCCATAGATGAAGTACTAGAAATTTTTATCTTTGCAGTGCCCTAGGGACAATGTGCAGGAAGGGTTCCTTTAATGTGCCACGCCTGTCGTGACAAGGTGCATCAATTTTTAAGGTCTAATCCGAAAAACCCCATAACTTTCATTTCTAAATGCTGAGTGCATGGCGAAAGAACAGTCACTACCAATTTTCAAGTCTTGGTCAGACCCAACCAGGGTTTGAACCCCAAACCTCCTGCTTACAAAGTATGCACTCTACTAACTGAGCTAACGTGGTGGTAATAATGACTTAAAGATGGTCTTTTTTCAAGATTTTAAATGTTAAATTACTGGTACAACTACAAGTACAGCCAAGATTCAAATTTCAAACAAAGGTTATGTTGAAATTAGTTACCATAATGATACTTAACCAGCATATACAAATTGCTTAAAGCACTTACCCTAATAACGACTTAGTGACTTTGTGACTATCTACATCAAGATATCGATGGTATTTTATGTTTGACAATGCAAAGTGACTACAAAGCTGAAAGTTCTCTTCTTTTTCCTAAAATAATTAAAAATCTTTTTACAATAAATATTGCATATTCCATTGTGTTTTATTTGTAAAACAAAAATCACATACAGGCCATGTCTTGTACATGTACGGTTACTTGAATTACACGTATAATCAATTTATTTGTTTGTTTTGTAACCCATTCTTTAAACAGATCGATAATATAACTCCCAAAATCAAGAAGTTTACATAAATTATTTAGAAAATAAATGCAGAAACATTTACAGAGGCAAATGACACTGATGAATATGACATGTCAGGCAAAATGGCAAATATAAAACAAAATAATGGGTTATTTTGATGAAATCGGGAGGTTTGCTTGTATGATATACTTACAGTCAAGTATTAATAAACTACAGGTTGCTTACTTACATTAAAACCTGTAATCTGGGCTATAAGTACATTCAATTCAGTTTCAATATTCTTCCACCGTGCCATTTCATGATTTTCCCTTTAAATTCGCAGCGCCAAACGTCCGATTATTATTCGGGTTACCTTTTCTTGTTTTCATCACAGATTTCCCTCCTTGATTGACGAACCGTTTAAAACCACTTGGCCATTGTTTTTTCCATGATAAATTTTATTAATGTGATACCTATTTGGTATTTTTATTAGCTATGGTTCTGGTCTGTAAACGTTTTTCGTACCTTATTATTTACAAATAATTTTTATTCATAATAATCCATAACTCAATACTCTTTTCTATGTTTTACATATTAACAAAAGTCATAATCTTGAATTCAATCAAAACGTTTCAGATTATTTATAATTCTATCTCATTTCAGCTAGATTTTCACCAATATAACATATCATATATAAATCATATTTACGTGATGTGTTTTGACCATTGACATTTAATATGTTTCCGAATTGATTTTTTTGTTTTTAATGGTCTTGGAGTCCGTCGTCTGCTAAACATAGTGTACTTACCCTTTTTTCCGGTTTTATAGATCTAATCAATGTCAATCGTAATAAAATGTCTGAGCACTCTCTCACTGTCAGAAGTCACTTTGTGACTACAAACGTGCGCTTAGCTTAACCAAAGATTATAAAACTACCTCGGATTAAGACTGACAGTGGATATGACATAAATATTTCGGACATATAAAATTTTATAGGGAAATGTATATAGTGAAACAACAGACAATTTATCACTTCAAGGGGAGGGGTTGCTGGGGTTGCAACCCCCTTGAAAATTCAAAAGAGAGAAAGAGAAAATGTGACAAAAAGGTCAAAAAGAAATATTAAATTTTATTTTTGTTAACATTGGAAATGAAGGCTTCGCCCCCAGACCCCACAATAGGGCTCTGCTCTGGACCCGCTGACGGCCTTCAGTGACCTCAAGACAGCTCGCCGTTGAGGGCTTGCACCTTCGATGCTCACAATATATGATAATATTCTCACCCCCCCCCCACCCACAACCACCAATTTCATGAAATTTTGGATCCGCCTATGTTAACATACTAGATATCTTTCGATCAATATTTTGTCAACAATAAAGTTGCACCAAATTTTAGCACTAAGCATAAACTGTATAATCGTTCAACAATTTTCAACAATTGAATGGACATTATTTAAATTTACACAGTGATGGTGAGCATCCTGATGGTCGCCATCAGCACATCAAAAGACTTAAGTACCACAACGATTTCATTTTGTGCAATCCATAAAAAAGAAAAAGGATAAGAAAGAAAAAAGGGGAAAAAAAGAAAATAACACTCTGATGGTCGCCATCAGTACACCACAAGAACCAAGTACCGCAACCATTTCATTTTGTGCAATCCAAAAGAGAGAGAGAGAGAGAGAGAGAGAGAGAGAGAGAGAGAGAGAGAGAGAGAGAGAGAGAGAATCAGAATTAGTTTAAATTGAGTTAGAGTTAGGTATCACACTAGTTTTTTTAACCGCTTCCGCAAGACTTTGAAGGTACAAGTTAGCATATCGTACGCAAGTCTTACTCCTGCGTATTGTGATGCTCGGAGAGAGCAATCGTGATTATATCATCATTAAAATTATACAAAAGTCACACACATGTATCTATTGACCTCTTTCATAACGTTCCAACAATGCTTAATAAATTGTAGGCAGTAGAAACAATATATGTTTCGTTGCTTTTCACGGCTAATAAAATGGACATGTGGCTCATACAGGTGACTCGTATTTCACAATAGATGTACTTGGATATTTTTCACAAGTTTTCCTATAGTGTTCTTATAAAATGAACTGCGTGTAATTTATTTTCAATATTTTGATGAAACAGATAAAAAGGCAGGGAACTCGGACACACTGGTAAAAGGAAAAAAAGAAGTTAAGGAACTTACATAAAGTACGGAAACTTTCTTGACAAAAGGTAAAGCGGATTTGATGTGATTTTTTTATTTTAAATTTTTTACTGTTATTTTTTGTTTGTTTGTTTGTTTGAAAAAATAAAGTTTACTTATACCGAATTAAAAATCAATGATACCATATTTGAATTTAATTACTTTGTCTCATTCAAAAGTTTTTTTTTCTTTGCACTTCTTATTTTTCTTTTGATTTTTATTTATTTTTTTTATGTATTATTTAATTTGAAGTCAATCTTTTAGCTTTTTAATGGCGAAATACAAAAAATACTTGTGCTTTGGATCGTTTTGTTGATGATGATGATGATCATCATCATCACCATCATCATAATTACCATAGTCATTATCTTCATTTTCATTATAATAATTATTATTATTATTATTATTATTCAGGTGATCTGGCTGTGATGGATAATTCTACTACTATGGATAATTCTACTACTAGTTCTGATGGCTGGCTTCATTACGTCTACGGCTCCATTTTGCTGGTTTCTCTTCTGACAGGGCTAATATCAAACGGACTGGTGGCATTTGTGTTTGTTAGACAAAATCAACTAAAAACAACACACAGTGTAATTATTTTTAGTCTATGTGTTGGTGGTATTTTATCCTCAATGACAGGTACGCTTATTGTGACAGTTGCCAGTTTTATCAAGAAATGGATATTTGGTGATTTGATGTGCATAATATATGGGTTTTTGATGACAGCTCTTGGCGTATTCAACATAATGATATTGACAATTGCTGCCGTCGATAGGTATGTTACGATTGTAAAAACAGAATGGAAAACGAATTTTACCAAACCGGTTTCAGTTATACTTGTGTTTATATCAGCTGTTTATTCTATCGTATGGGCATTCTTTCCTGTTTTTGGTTGGAATGAGTACACACTCGAAGCCATGGAGACAGCTTGTGCAATCACCTGGGAATCCAGCGATCCAAACAACCTTAGCTTCTGTATGGCGTTGTTTTCTGTAGCTTTTGTGATACCCATTGTAATTATTAGCGCCAGTTATATTTCTATATATTCAAAGGTAATAATATACAGATTAAAATAATATAACAAATTCGTCAGCGGACTTCGTGATGACCCCAATATTTGTGCGGAACTGTATACAGATAAAGTAATCACGTCAATTGTCAGTCAATCGGATCACCTCGGATGTCTCGCACACTCAACAAATACTTGTTGAGTGTGCGAGACATCCGAGGTGATCCGATTGGTTGTCAGTTGACGTTTTTCCCATAAAACCGACGGTATTCCGGATATTCTATGACGTTGTCGATTTCTTAAACATTCCGCACAACCGTTAATTGATATTCATCACGTGGTTTACTGACGAACACAATTTAGGCGAAATGTATTTTTTCAACTAATTTTTTTTTTTTTTTTTTGCAAAATATACATTTATTAACTCTTGATTTAGACGCTACATAGTAATATAGATTCAAAATACAAAACCGGATCATAACCAAAGATATCAAAGCTCGAGCCCGTAATTATTGTATTATATTAATCAAATTTGAAATGTTACATTGATAATCTTTTTGTTGCTTTCCAAAATTTAATTCTGTTAAAAAACAACATAATCAACTTCATCATCTTGTTAAATAACGATTTAATTGCGATCAGAGAATATTTTATTGGCCATAATCAGAGTATCTTCTCATTGGCTATAACAAGGACATGTTCTTATTGGTTCTAACCATAGCATGTTCTCATTGGCTATAACCTAAGAATGTTCTCATCACCTATAGCTAGAGCATGTTTTTATTGGTTAAAACCAGAGCATGTTCTCTTTGGTTATAAATAGAGCATATTCTCATTGGCTATAACCAGAGCATGTTCTCATTGGTTATAATCAGGGCATGTTCTTATTGGCCATAACCAATTGCTTGTTCCCATTAGATATGAACATGTGGGTGTCATTAATTGCTATGACAAAGTACAGGCTCATTAGCTATCACCTAGTGCATGCCCCCATTGGATGGCCACGTGCGTATTTATCGGCTTTGACCAAGAAGATGTAAATTATTTGATATGACCAAGTAGATGTTTTCATTGGCATTGATCAAGTACATGTTTTCATTGGCTGTGAACAAGTGTATTTTTATATTATTTACAATATATTAAAATGTAAAAAATATTTCTTTCAGATACGAAAACAGAGGAATCCTTTACTTAACAGAGTAACAAGAATAACGGAAAATATGGAACAAAAAATTGCCTATACTACGTTTCTTATGATCAGTATGTTATTCCTATTATTTTAAATCGTTTGTTATGGCTTGTGTAACGATTATTCTTACTTATAATTTAATAAATAAATTTTCATCTAAAAACGCGATGCATCTCGATACGACAAAAGTTAAAACTAAAAAAAAACAAAAAAAAAAAAAAAAAACAACTTGACACTAAAACGAACGAACTAATGCAAGGCAAAAGATAAAACCTTATCACAATAATTTATTGTAATTAAAAATTTAAATTTGAAAAGTATTTCCAAACCACGATCAATGAATTTATGCATGGAGAATATGTGACATTAAATTATTTTTACAAAGTGAATGTGCCGGCGACTGCCCACCAAGCCTTTACATGAAGGAAGTGTTTGCTTTTCTCATATTTCATTTTGACTTCGCGATTAGATAAACGGTTATTGAGTTCTTAACTTAAAATTAATTAATTAATTAATAATATTATTATTTATTTATTTATTTATTTGTTTATTTATTTATTCATTCATTCATTCATTCATTAACATAATAATTTTGCTATAAACTGATCATTTCAATGTATTTTTACCATTTCAAACTATTTTTCTGTTTCAGTTGGTTTTGTTGTGGCATGGGGTCCCTATGCTTCGTTTTCACTATGGTCAACCTTTGCTGGACCGGAAAATATTAGCCCACAACTTGCTGCTATTCCAGCTGTGATTGCCAAAATGTCAGTTTTCTGGAATACACTTATTTATCTATATACAAATAAGCAGTTCCAAAAAGCGTTTAGGAAAGAGTTTCCCCGACTTGGCGAGATATTTTCAAATAAAATTTCACCAGCTGATGTTACCATACAATGCGAGAGTGGGGTTGTTTTGCATAAGGCCGGCTTGACTGCAAGAGGACCTACCCTCGGAGAATCGGTTATGACGACCGTATCATTGACACCAGGAATCTACAATCCTATTAAATTGAGTGATCCTCCGAAATCAAAAGCCACTAGCGAGTCAGTATCGTGAGCTCCGAAACCAAACTTAAATTCAACTCTACTGTATTAGCCACATGTTCGTATTAAGTAAAATTTATCTTTAAAACAAACGGAAACATCGGAATAAATTTATCATACCATACTACGCATCAAGTGTACAATGTTTGGTCTAAATCCGACTTTGAATTCTTCGCAGCGCTGGCTTTCAATTTGACGCTAAAAGTCTCAAATCCTTTTTTCCAAATTGTCTTTACGAACTTTGAACGCACATTGTTATAAAAGTTTTTCATTCATTAAGCTAAAAAGAAATGATTTGGATTCAAATCCCGGTAAAAGACAAAGTTGTAGATTATATTATAAAATTCCATGGATAACTCATTGATAAGTATTAAGATTAACCGGAATGGATACTTACTTAACTCTTAGCAAGAGAGAGAGAGAGAGAGAGAGAGAGAGAGAGAGAGAGAGAGAGAGAGAGAGAGAGAGAGAGAGAGAGAGAGAGAGAGATGTTCGTTAACACTGTTTTAAGACTGTGTTCTTTAAAATGTATTTGAAAATACTTATAAATAAGGAAAATAGGCGTAACTGTTAACGGAATATCGTACAAAACGCAACACTCTCCTCAAGCACGAAAACAAGACTTTAGTCAACAAAATCGTTTACTGGAAAATAGTTTTTGTATGTAAAGTTTAAAGCTACACGGTATTGTATGAACTCTGTACATAATAAAAAAAAAGTAACTGTTGTCTTTAGGTCCAAACGATAGAGCGCCCTTGATCGATTAAGAAAAGGGATGGAAGTATATATAACTGACAGAACTTGAATATGTTAGATGATCACCGATTGTATGCCGATAAATCTGTATCGGTCCTGGAATTACGCATTGTTTGTAGCACATTAACGTATAATCATCTTAAATGCATCACACTGCATAACCGCCAAAAGTATTCATAGCAAATGATCAATCGGAACAGCGCTCGAACTTTTCCGTTTAAGTGACTCGAGTACGACGGAAAAGGCTGAGCAATGTTCCGGTTGAGCAAACGATATGTAAATTCGAAAGAAAAGGGAAAAGCATACTGGCGCTAGTTTGTTCAAATGATACACTTACAATAAGACATTGCCTTACCACCGTTTTTGTACTGACTTATCAGAGAATTCAAACGGAAGCATGGTTTACGTCGTTATCTTGTGTACGTTCTTTTATCTGAAACAGACGATCGATGCCTCCTGTACAATAATTGTAAAAGGATATTCTAATTAAAGCAAGTGTTGAGATGCTATCATTTCAACGTCATATAAACACTGATTTGATGTTGGCCAAACTCAAGCATATTCGCTCAAAGTAAACATTAGTCCGAGATTGTCTTAAATGTAACAGTTGTAAACAAAGAATCTATACATTTATTTCACTTAACAGGTTATTAAATATGTTAAATGATATTAAAATTGAAAGAAAAAATAAAATCAATGTGTTTTCTTTTTTCACGTGGTGTGTAACAGCGAGTCCTGATTAGTATTAAGCATTAATTGTAATTGTTCATTTCATTTTTCTTTCATCCTGCAAAATACCTTAGTAGGCTTTTGCATTCAAATAACTTTTTTTTCAAATCCGTTGTTTAAGTTATAAAATAAGTTGGATGGTTAGGGATCACAACCATTGTTAAGCCACTATGGTATGTAATAGATATCAACTGAGCTGGAACCACTGCGGTAGCTCAGTTGGTAGAGTGCTCGCTCCGTAAGTGGGAAGTCGTGTGTTCGAACTTGACCGGGTTTGACCCAAGACTTGAAAGTGGTTAGTGACTGTTCCTTCGCCAAGCACTCGGCATTTCGAAATGAAAGTCACGGTTCTTTCGGATGGAAATTTAAAATAAACGAGGTCCCGTGTCACAATTGGCGTGGCACGATAAAGAACCATGTTGTATAATGCCATCAGCGCAACGCACAAGCAAAATTTCTGCACTTTCGCCTATAGCTGGCGACGTCTCGATAAAAGTGAAATATTCTTGACTTGGACCTTAAACACCATTACTCAACTCCACTGAAATAAACTGAGCTTGAGGTGTGCATAGTTACACTAACCAGGGCACGTGCAACGTTGTGTATACCGAGATGCGGTAGCGCCGATGTATTCACACGTTGCACGTGACCAGGTTAGTATAACAACGCACACTGACAGCAAAGTTTATATCAACTTACACCATGCAATAATAAATAGTTTCAAAATATTCGAGAAGGCCGTGTGGTAAAGATCGCTGGTTTTCAATTCCAACATCACGAGTTCGAATGTCGGTAGAATGAATCTTTTTAAAAATTATTTTCACAAAAATGATACGACGTATTTGGTTGTTGCTTAAACGGAAGCTGTTTTGTGTGCACGATAAGCGCATTACTGTAGCGTCATTGGTAAGATGAAGGGCATGCGCTCGTGACGACTGTGTCGCGATACTAAGCCAAGTATTTTTGAAGATTATATGCTTGACATTTATTATTCAGAATACATTTCTGGAAGTTCTAGGTGAAGAAAAAAATACCACTCTCACAAATGCGGTAGATGTATCAGACATGCTCAGTCTTAGAGGCCCCTCTGAAATAGAAGCTTATAAAGCCCAAATGGGTATGTCTACCAATTATTATCATCGACTTACTTTGCAATCCCTAAATTTTCCATACAATTATAGAAATAAATGCAGTTTTATTAAGTAAAGGTTTTTAAAGTAGTATTTGATTCATTGTGTTTTGTTTAAATACTTGTTTTATTGCAAAATATTTAACTTGACCGTTTGATTTTTTTATTTTGTGAAACTATAATCGAAGTTGTATCAAAAAAAGCAAAAAAAAAAAAAAAAATCTGTCTTTTTTTAATTTGGATATAAGCTAATGATTATCAATCGGCAAGGTCAAACTTGTTGCACTAAAATAATTATGCTCCCAGGTAGATGACTATATACAGTATAACCTGTGTATAAAGTCCACCTAGGGGACTGAGCAAAAGTGGACTTAATAGACAGATAGTCTTTATATAGAGGGTCACCTATATGTACGAGTAAACATACAGTGTTTAAAATAGTTTTTAAAAAAGTGAAAATATGCAGCCCCTATTAAAAAACTTATTAATATATACATTAATAAAGTTTGTTTTAAAACAGATTACTCAGAAATAATTATTTAAAAAAACCAAACTATTTAAATTTGATAAACTGTACATCAGAAAGTACCAACCTGTGCACGTTCATAAACCAGGATAGTATTTAGTTATCAACCTGTGTTCGTGCTATGTAACGGGGTGATAAACTCAATATCAACTTGCTTTAAACAAAAGACGTATGGTGTAAATTTTAGTATCATTATTTCAAAAACTTGAGAAGTCGTTAATGTTATACACACATATATATATATAATTCTTTTTTATTACGTCAGACTAGTACTCTCATTTAACTAGAAACAGGCAGATCTAGTTGCAGTGCGATATCGCTGGTAACTAAATACTCGTTATATATATAATAAACGTCATAAATACATAATTATTTATGTCATCAACAAAATCCGTGTCATTATATTATATATACACCGCATAACGTGTACAAATGATATCAATTAACAATTTTAGATAATGTTTTAATAACGCGTGATGTTTATAACACATGCTCATTTGCGCATGATGTTTATAACACATGCTGATTTGCGCGTGATCCGGTAAAAGTAATCGCGAATCTATATCGATGAGTGGTTTTTATTATTATTATTATTATTATTACTACTATTATTATTATTTTTATTTATTTATTTTATTTTTTCTTTTTTTGGGGGGCTGGCGCAGCTGTTCTACTTGTTGATTCTTATATCTGAAATTACCAATTTCATATCTCATTTCGCTAAGGAAGAATGTGTGCGTCCGTGCGCGTGTCATCGCCCACATACCTGATTATGCCACATTTACAGTTAAAATAGTCATTTTCTCGAGCAGCGTGTTCAAAGTTACAAACACGTGTAGTTACTCAAGAAGATTCAGAGTTTAAAATAAATCAAGCAGAAAAAGAAATTCCATGTTATTTTCATAATAAAAATCCACCGTTTTTAATTTTAATTCTAATACATTTAATGATAGATGGGCCGATTGAATGAATTGTCTTACGTCCTAATATTTCACTATGATCAAAAAGTTAATAGTTTTCAAGATATAGTGACGAATACTACTGTCTGATTCACGTCTGCCGTAGCACTAGTTTTTCAAGGTTTTAGAAGAGATACCAAAAAAAAATTGTAAAATGCCACATACCGTTATGAAGTATGCATTTTGTCGTAATTAACTGACACCGAACTAAATGCCATCTTAGCTGGAGTATAAAATGCAGAGCTTTTTAAAATCCTTACGGGGATTTAATATGGGAAAAGACACAAACACTCATTCCGGAAATACGTCGCTGAAAAATTATGCGGGTTAAGAAAATAGAATTGCGCATGACCGACTTTCCCATTTTTGCTGGCCAGGTAATATCTTCTGCAACTTGACAGCAAAAGGAATATATACTGTAGGTCTTACAACATCAATCTTACCTACAGCTGAATGAACTATTCCAGAATTTTCTACCCTAACCCGCATGATTATTACAGCGATGTATTTCCAGAATGAGTAGATTCAGAGGAGAATTTTTTAAAGTTTTCACTCTTTCCTTCCTTATGGGGCCACAAAGGGACATAACACTTTCATTGTGCAAATCTGAATGGGCTTCACTCAGGATTGATGATGTAAAAGGTTTACGCACGACGGGCGAAGATGGATAGCAATTTCTTGCACCCCAGATAGAAATTTCCATATAAAGAGCGGTGCAAGATATTTCAATCTTGCACCCCCCTGTACAAGATAGCTTACACGCTCTTTTTCCCGCGAAGATTTATCAATGAAATCAGAGGTGTATCGATACTTTGAGAACCCCTTTAAACCCATGAATCTGGCATACCTTTGCACAAACAAATAAATGGAACAGGTAATACTAAGGTTTAAATTTAAAATGTAATTTTAAAAACTTTTTTTCTTAATCAATAACAAGTTTATTTCATATTACATGAATTTTTATATGACGTAATGCTAATATGAATTATGACGTCACGCTTGTTCCTGTCTTTTGTATTCACAGGCCACTTCCATCATATGTTGAATTTTGATTTTTAATATAACTTGTATATTTTTTGGTGCAAGAAATAGAATCAATCACTACTTATGATGTCAGATAGGGAAATCTCAACCCTCGTTCTAATATATCTGGTGCAGAATCGGCAAGCCTCGTTCTGGACCAGATATATTAGAACTCTGGTTGAGATTTCCCTATCTAGCTCCACAAGTAGTGATAGATTCTTTTATCCTTGCACCCCAGATAGAAATTTCCATATCAAAGAGCAGTGCAAGATATTTCAATATTGCACCCCCTGTACAAGTTAGCTTACACGCTCTTTTTCCCACTATGACAACGAAATCAGAGATGTGTCGATACTTTGAGAACCACTTTAACCCAAGAATCTGGCATATCTTCGCATAAACAAATAAATGGAACAGGTAATACTACAGTTTAAATTTAAAATGTAATTTTAAAAACTTTTTTTCTTAATCAATAACAAGTTTATTTCATATTACATTAATTTTTATATGACGTAATGTTAATATGAATTATGACGTCACGCTTGTTCCTGTCTTTTGTATTCACACGCCACTTCCATCATATGTTGAATTTTGATTTTTAATACAACTTGTATATTTTGTGGTGCAAGAAATAGAATCAATCACTACTTATGGTGTCAGATAGGGAAATCTCAACCCTCGTTCTAATATATCTGGTGCAGAACTCGGCAAGCCTCGTTCTGGACCAGATATATTAGAACGAGGGTTGAGATGCCGAGTTCTGGACCAGATATATTAGAACGAGGGTTGAGATGCCGAGTTCTGGACCAGATATATTAGAACGAGGGTTGAGATTTCCCTATCTGGCACCACAAGTAGTGATAGATTCTTTAAAGCACCTCTGAGCTTTCAGCTCAGGTGAGCTATAAAAAACTTTCCTTTCGCAACGCGCTGAGCTTATCGTCTATTGTGCACGTGGCCTCTTTAAGTAATGTGGCTAAGGCCTAGTTCGATCACCAACCATACTTTAGTTTTGTTGGTATTAATGCGCATGTCTAGTTAAGTGAATAATCGAACTCACTTTGGTACCAGTTTAGTAAGTTCATATGGCGGCGTTTTTGTGTATACTGGAAATGTTTGATGATGAAGACGAAGATTTTCTTTTGATTTCTTATTAATTTTTTTTCATTATTTACTATTGGTTTTTACTATAGTTCAAGCTGCCGCCCCGCATAAATAAAATGACAATATAAGCATAAAAACGTAAAATAATGAAAAGATATTGCAAAGGCATATATTTTAGAACTAGCATGATATGAGAGAGATCGTTCTCGAGTATCAATGTCACTCGGAATGTGCGAAGTTATATTTTCCGAACGAAAACGCGTTTATTTTCCATACAAACATATCTTAGTTCGCTATGTGCTTTCTGGTATCAGTTCTACTTCTTTGTAATACTTATTGTCTACTGTATAAGAACATTTTCCCATTTATCAATAATGACAATTTGACAAACTCACCTCATGCCGTCATATTGGATCCAGAGAAACCAACGCTTTCAAATGGTTGAACCTTAGTCGAGCGGTGACTTCACTTTAGTCGAACCAGAGGCAGTTCGATCACACTTTGGTTTCACCACTGTTACTACGGTTGATGATCGAACTAGGCCTAAGGATGACAATGCCGTCACAGTAGGTACCTCACCTTGCACGTGCAAGAATGTCAAAGAATAATTTAAATGAAACTATAGGGGTGATAGGATATTATTGTCCGACAATAGTTTTTTTATCCGTCATCAAATTTCGCAGATGTATCATCAATATTATTGTTGCATCTTTTTCGTAAGATTTTGTTAAATAAATAATGAATTAACTGTTTTATGTGTATTACATAGAGAACGGATGCAATTTTGTGTTTATTCCCTCCCCTCTGTTGTAATGAAATAGCCCACTTTTTGTCAACAGGCATTGGTCAACTGTAAGAAGATGTATAGTGAGCCAATCAAATTTTAGCTTACTCAATATTTCCGGAGAAACTTCCCGCGAATCTCATTTTCAAGCCTTCAGGTGAGTTATGAACATTGTCTTTTTCTTCAGATTTTTTTTCAGCTGATTTTTTCTTGAGTTTTACCATAAACAAATACATGTTTAGAATTTTGAATTTCTACAGAGTGATTTAGATCTATTTCAAAGTTTTCATTGTTGCTGGACATCATGAAAAAATATTTGAAGTATTGAAAATTTAGATATCTCTGCGGTAAAATAATTTGGTTCCCCGGTTAACTATTTTTGTCTACGACTGACCCACCACGTTTAAGTGATTTAATCATTGAGGAACAGACCATTTAAGAACATCGGGGTACAGCAAGTTAAACAAACCTGATGTTTTATGAAAATATACAATTCATGGTTCAGAATTTATTTGAACAAAAATGCGTTAAGATGCGTGACATTCAGATTCTAAGACCACCGATTATCCGAAATGAAGGTATTCATGAAAAATCTTTCACACTATGTTCTATACTATTGTTTATTTTACGGTTGGAACTCTTCAAATACAAACAGTTATCTCCTAATTGTGAACATTGTTTAAAATGTTACAATAATGTCATTATCATATACTTCAATAGTTTAAAAACTGAGCATTTCTAATCTATATATCTTGAATCATTGGTGGTCTCAGAATATGAAGTATTGTGCCTTAGTAGCATGTTTTAGATGGCAAATAAATTTCTAAAAGACAATCACAATTTGGCCAATTATATAAAACTTCTAAATGTTAAATTCTCGACAGAGTGTTATTAATTTTTTTACTTGGACATCCAGAACTGTATTGCAGCGGAGAACTTAAAAATTTTGATTTAAAACCATATTGACACATGGTTGACATTGTGGTTGTATGCAACATGTATATAGTGGCATTAAAAATTCAGTAACAGATTTACATGTATATCGAAAATTAGGTTTACCTTTTTTGTGTTCAGCTTTGCAACTTTAATAATGCTATGCCTTGACTATTGATAAAGTAAATGACATGGGGCTTTAGGTTTTAATATGTAAATCCTTGAATATGACTTCTAATTGCTGTCAAGGTCATGATTTAGTCTTCTGGGAAAGACTTCCTTTTTGTACCCTCCACTAGAAAGAATTGATATGAATCGTCTGTGGGTCACCAACAATGTCTCTACTAATAATTTGATTTTAACTGAAATAGCCTAAAATGTTTCTTTGAAAAATAAAATTTTAATAATTGTATACAGAATTTAATGGGTTGGGGATACATCAGGAAGTTTTACTGAGTTCTAGCCATAAAATTTGAAATTTAGAAACAAACTTTAATGCCAGTTTGTGTACCATCTCAAAAATGTACTTAATGTTAAAGAAGTCTGTCATTGTCATAATGAACAAACAATGGATTTGCTACTTCAGATTTTACTGTAATAAACAATGACTTGGATTGGTGGTGTTTCACACCCAAGGAGATTCTTGGTTACCAAGTCCCTTTTAATTATGAGGTGCATTTAGTATTAAAAAAAAAACTTGTTTAATTTTTTGGGAGAAATTTTGACGGCGTGTCAAAATGTTAAAGTTTATGCTAAAGTCCATATCAACCAGGCGATACATTTAATTCCGTGGAATTCTTGTTACACATAATTTCTCTTGAATTACATGCACAATACATTTCTATCTAATAGTGTTTTATAATGTTTCAATAGAGTGATGGCCAAAATAGATCTAAATGGAAACATCACTGAAGGAACATGAAACTATGACAAAGAAACCAAACAGTTCGGATGTAGTGGAAGTTCTACATGATTTTTTTTACCTGGGGACTTCATGATTCCATCACAACCATACAGGTAACATATAAATGATATGCTTACTCTAGTGTTGAATCGTTGCAACTACTTGCACAATCAGATTTATGGCTTTTAGCAATGAATTGAGACTAATAGAAAATTTTGTGTTTATTGAATAACATGTACTTGGTAAAAGTCAATTCAACCAAAAACAATGCAAAAAAAAAAATATCTTGGGACCTCTGATTATAAATTTCCTATCTTTGGATGGGACATGGCCATTCTACTTATTTTACAACCAGTACTAAGTCAATAAATTTTCATGTGTTCTATCAATTAACCTTACTTTGTAATATATATATATAGCAGGGCTCTCACTGGGCTTGATTTGGGGCCGAATTTGGCCCCATTCCCAATGCAAAAAAGACTGGGTTTTTTCCCCAATTGGAACCTAGATTTTTTACAATTCAACAAAAAAAAAAAAAAAATTGACATCATATCGATTTGTTAACATTTGTACATAATACAGCTTAAAACATCCGAGTACTTTAATATAATAAATATAGTTATTAAAGCAATTATTAAATAGTTTTTAAATCTATTTGATTTTTCACAAAATCAGTCCCAAAAAGCCAAAAATTGAAAATGCTGAATTACCTCCCCTATAATTATAAAATATGTGGTCAATATTGTTATATTGATGATGAACCCAGAGCCCCAACTCTGGCATCATCCGCCCTTTAACTTTGCCTGGGACAATAAAAATATTTCAATTAAAAAAAAAAAAAGATGCAGATTTTCCCAGTTCCAAGGGTCCTGGCCCCATTTCCAAAATGAGCTGTGAGAGCCCTGTATAGTGCATAAATTGGACCATTTTAATTTTAGTTCAATATCGGTCATTCTTTATGCCCAAATTATGCTTTATTTTATAATTTTTTTTTTTGCACATTTATCTTCAAAAACCAGATCATTGTCAAAAATGAGCAAATTACCCAGCTTCATTTTACTGAAATAATTCTAAAATGACCTTCCACCATCAAATAGATTTGCTTTTATGAAACAGGAATTACATGAAAATAATAATAATACAAATTGGAAATAATTCTGTTAAAATTTAGAAGAGGTAGACAACCCTAATTAGATTTCAATTCTGAAATGAACTTCTCAATTTGCAGTGTATTTGAAATTTAAAATTTACCTGACCAAATATAATTGAAATGTTGAGACATCATTTTGTGTACGGTAATTGTTGTTGACATCCATATTTTCCGGAAGGGGCCAAGGTAAAATAATATCAGTTTTGGGGTCTGTGTTTTGTTTGAATTAATGTTGGGATTTTTTTTAAACTAAATTCTTCCAATTTGACATGGGCAGAACATTAATATTGGTCATGTCACATGATCAAATTGTTTTGTGATGTCATTTGAGTTTCTAATTATACCCGATTTGTTTGTACCTGAAAATCACATATTTTGCTGGCCTCTAGGAGTCATTCTGACACTTTTTAGCATGAATCACTTCCAATATTTCAGTGAATATTTCAACAAAGTAGAACATGTATGAAAAAATTAAAAATAAATTTCATGCATAATGCAATGTATGAATTCCTGGATGCAATTTAAATCAAGGGACGAAACTGATACTGGTTCAATTATTACAACAGCATATCCTTCAAAATTAACTAATAAATATAATTTTTAATGATTTTGGTTGTAATTTTCAATCAGAAAATTTAATGCTGTTAAATGTTGAGACTTAATGAATTTTCAGTAGCTTTAAAAATTAATTTTGTTACCCACTGTTTTTTAACTGTGAGAATGGCCCGATTAATTTTACTGTATTTATCTGTGATGTGTTTAGTTGCCTGTAATGTAGTAGAGTAAGATAGTTACACACAAGTAAGGATTTGTTTGCCTGTGTCAATGCATTAATCGGTACAAGGATAGTCAAACAACTGAATAAATCCATTGTCTTTTTGCCAGCAAATTTACAGCAGAGTTTGTCAAGACTAGGATAAATTACTGAAGTGGGAAATAAGTGGCAAGAGATGGTGTGTTTGGCAAATGTGCGATGTACAGACAGTGGTGGGGGGATTGTAGGTTTATTATTTTTATGATGTGTTACATAAAGTAAATTTTACAATCTGATATCTCTGTTGTTTCATTTCAGACATGTCTGCCATTGATAGATAATCTTAAGTAAATTTGCTACAGGAACTGGCACTGGAGACTTGTATGGAGTACATGTGGAGCATTTACTATCAACAGCAATATAATGAAGCATATGATATTAGGAGAACTTGTTAGTCTTGGATTACAGGGTAGGATGGTTTTTTTCTCCTCCAGAAAGTTTAATAGCCAGGGTCTGTTTAAAAATAATTTAGAAAGTTATGCACATGTTAATTTGAACTTGGAAGTGGTATGGTATAATGTGTGAGTGAGTGATAGTAGGATTTATATGCATTAAAGAAAGAAAAAAGGGAGAGGGACAAAACACTTTTTATGGTCAAATATTTCACTTAAAACAATGTACATGTATTTGTAAAACCACCTGTCTGTATAATTTATATTTTGTCAATAGTGATCTTAATACTAAGGATTTACTGTATGTTAGTCTTGGGTTTCCAGGCCCCAGTTTCACAATCATTCACTCGACTGAGTGTACACTCAACTTAAATATTTCCATTTTTCTCTCATTGATATTTTTAACAAAGATAAATTTTACGAGTCAATGTTTTGTTTTGTTCAACAAACCTACACTTAACAATTTAAATTTAAGATATTCAATTTTAACTGAAATGTTTTAAAAATTTACATTGAAATATTCCCTGATTTGATTTGAGTGTACACTCAACTGAGTGAATAATTGTGAAACTGGGGCCTGATAGTTAGCTTTCACATACATTATGTTTTTTACTGCTTTCTGCTCTATTCCAATTACTCAAGACGTATGAGACAGCCTGGTTTTGAAAAATATTTCAACTTTGGCTCATTTCAGAAAAAAAAACCAAAAAAACATCATACAGACTAAGTATGTCAAATCTTTCAGCTCCTGACAAATGTGTGATTTTTTTCATCAAATATGTCTCATAATTAATAGGGCCTCAGTAGCAGTCTTGGTGATCTATAGATCACATTGCCTCTAGAAACTTTGAGGGGCCTCGGTGACCGATTGGTCTAAAGCGCGTGCTGACAGATCATTGTCTCTCACCGACTGGGTTCGAATGCCACTTGGGACAGATCCTAGTGTGAGAATGTTTGTCAGTTCTCTTGCCAAAGGTTGGTGGTTTTCTGCAGTCACTTCGGTTTCCTCCACCATCCCAGAACTGACCGCCTCAAAATAAGTGAAAGAATCTTGACTGGGGCGTGAAACACCATTACTCCACTCCACTCCTCTCTAGAAACTTTGTTTTCAATTCTACTTGAATCACATCCTAGTCTAAGAAAGTTTGTTGGATGTCAGATGTTTGTTAGATGTCAAATGTTTGTTAGATGTCAACTGTTTGTTAGATGTCAAATGTTTGTTAGATGTCAAATGTTTGGTTTTCTCCACCATCTCTGAAATGTTTGCTTTAATATGAGTGAAGGAATCTTCACTAAAGCATAAAACAACTTATCCAATCCCAACATAATGAAAATGGTTGAATATTTTGATAAAAAAAGAAACAAAATGAACATATTCCAAGTTCGGTATAAAATCGAGATTTCCAATGAAATTATTGGACCCTGGAGGACTATTGGCTGTAAACTTCAGTTAAAAATATTTTTATATTAATAGAAATTGACAGTTTATGATTAAATTCATGCTGATATTTAAATTTATTTCAAACGTATATGTTTAACAGGACAAGGAGAGTCGGAGTAAAGGTGGACAATCACAACAGCAGTTTCCAGAGTCATAGTCCAGAAAGAAAAACTAATCACAGTTTTAACTAGAGTTCAAACAGAAAAATGGCTCCTTTACTCAGAGTAAGAATTACTTTATTTATCCAGATAGTCAATATCATTTAAATGTTTGTTAAAGGGTCAAACTCATTTGAACAATTTTTAAAAAAAAAAAAAAAAAAAAAAAAAAAAAAAAAAAACACCTTACAGGGTAAAAGTTCAACTTAGCATTAAGAAGTATTAATAACTTTCCAACTGCAACTTTGGCTCTGATTTGCTCTCTCTCTCTCTCTCTCTCTCTCTCTCTCTCTCTCTCTCTCTCTCTCTCTCTCTCTCTCTCTCTCTCTCTCTTTAAGAGTCTAGGTTTATTTAAATTGGTTAGAACTTATCAACTTGATGAAGAATCTAAGGTCAAAGGCCAAAATTTGTTTTTCTTAAAAATGTTATTGTAAGATGTTTACATTGAAAAAAATCTTTAAAGAAAACTCTAATCATCTCTTTGAATGTCAATCTGTAATGAATTTTCTTTCATATCATTTATTTTACCAGTTATTTTTGCAGCAATCTAATTTTTGCATTATTTTGCAGTAATGAAAAGACCACAAAAATTAAAATTGTAGAATATAGTTTCAGTAATATTTTGCCTTAAAGTAGTTGAATATATTTATGCCCTCTTCAAAGAAGGGAGGGTATATTGCTTTGCTGCTGTCTGTCAGTCCTCTAACAGTTTCCCTTCATTTTCTTTGTAGAGGTTGCACATACTGAAATGAAATTTGATATACAGATTTATCATAAGAATATCTAGGTCAAGATCTGTTTTTGGGTACAATCGAGCAATTTTTGACACAGTTATCCCCCTTGGACTTAGAAAAATTCCAGTTATTTGCAGTTTCCATTCATTCTCTTTGAAATTTGGTATACAGATTAATCAATAGAATATCTAGGTCAAGTTCTGTTCTGGGTACGATCGAGCAATTTTTGACAGTAATCCCCCTTGGACTTAGAAAAATTCCAATTATTTGCAGTTTCCATTCATTTTCTTTGCAGAGAGGTTGCACTTACTGAAATGAAATTTGGTATACAGATTTATCAATAGAATATCTAGGTCAAGATCTGTTTTTGAGTACGATCGAGCAATTTTTGACAGTTATCCCCCTTGAACTTAGAAAAATTCCAATTATTTGCAGTTTCCGTTCATTTTCTTTGCAGAGGTTGCACATACTAAAATGAAGTTTGGTACATACTAAAATAAATTTGGTATACAGATTTATCATAAGAATATCTAGGTCAAGTTTTGTTTTGGGTACGAACGAGCAATTTTTGACACAGTTAACCCCCTTGGACTTAGAAAATACCAATTATTTGCTTTACGTTCATTATCTCTACAAATGTTGATCAAATTAATTACTGATATAACATTTATAATCAGTTGGTTTAATATGGTGATATTGATAACAAATCAATAATTTAGAAGTACAGTCAAACCTGTCTGAAGGTCTATGTTTTTTCAACCTATAATTCAAAATTTTTTTAGCTTAGAAACATCATACTTGATAGATTTATGCATCTCAGATAGTACTGGTAGGTGACCCCTATTGATTTTAAGTTTAAAAGGTCAATTTTATTTCCATGTACACTGCCCATAATAAAGCTTTTGCACCCTATAATGTCTGTCCAAGAAGGGGGGGGGGGCATAAGTGTTTCACAAACATCTCTTATTTCTCCAATTGTATTTTGATGACGATTTATAAAAGTTTATAAAGTGGATTGCTGTGATCATACTATAGATTTCCTTTCCTTTTTTTCTTTTTTTCTTTTTTTTTTTTTTTTTTGTGACATGGGAATATTTAGTATAACCCTGTCTGTCTGTGTAAAATTTTGTCCTCCATAACTCCATAACATTTATGATAGGATTGTAATCAAACTTGGTAGAATTAAACTAGCATGAGATGTTACACATATTTAAGTGTGAAGTTCAAGGTTACAAAGTCAAATGGAGATGTTGGAGTAGGGATTAAACTGCTTTCTAAATTGAAGTATTTCAAGTAGAAATCAAATGCATCGTTTCGTAAATGTATTCATTTTTTGCCAATTCAGGTTTTAGTATCAGCTTAAATCTTAACCATGCAGCCTCGAATTCAGGGCATAACAAAAATGTCAACAATGATCTGTTGCACAGTGATAGTGATTGGTCGTAATTTTAACTATTTTATACATATATTTTTTAGCTATAACCTGCATCAAATAATTTGTTTTTAAATAAATAGATTGTATGACATTGTATAAGGATTCTTTTTGGATATTTTAATCAGGAGCAATAACGAGAAGCCTCTAATTAGGGGAAATGTAAAAAAGAATACACTTCTTTTACTATCTTTAGACTGCTGAATTTTAACTTTATTTAAATTGTTTCATCTTATATTGCACAAAATGTACAAAAGTAATTCCTATAAATTATGAAAATCTTATAATTCTGTCACCCAGATTCTCTGTATAGCCATTGCAACACGATGTTGCTGGTGATAGTTTATTGAATAAAATAAATTTATAATGTTTTAAATCATCTTTATGATTGAAATACCTTAAAGAAACTTAAATGACATTTTTAGGTAGAAAACTTTTTCATCAATAACGAGTCCTAACAGTTCAGAATATATATTTACAAACAAGGCAGTAAATGAGTGCCCTAAATTTAGTCACATGGTGATGAAAGTCACGTGACACTTCATTCAGAACATTGTATCTAAGAAACAATATTGAAAAAAATTAAATTTATTATTATTGTTTTTTAATTTACATTTTTAGAAGATATGGTACAAGTATCAGTTGGTAGTGTTAAAGATGTAAACCTCACACCAGGGTGTTCATGTTGCCAACAAGAACAAAGCTAAGTATCTATATCACTATGATTTAACAGATTTATTGACCCATATTGATTTTTACTTACAAAAAGTTGTTTTTTAATTGAAGTAAAGTGGTTTTATGACCAAATTGGGATTCTTTCACTTAGATTTTTGGGTCAGTTTTAGAGTTGCCAGAGAAAACCAATGGCAAGTGAACTGACAGACTCTCTCTAGAATTTCCAAAAGTGGGATTGAATCTATAAGGTGAGAGGAAGTAGAATGTATCAAGTAGCTGTCTTAAGTTTGGGAGAGTTTAATCAGTACGATCTCGACAAGTGTGTTTTAGATAACTGGTCACCATCCTTTCATGTAGTTCAGTCTAGATGGCTCAATTTTTAGTCTGTGGTCAACTCCTGTACACTTACATTCTTTCAGCAGTTTCACCTCAATACCTCTGATAAGGAATAGGATTAAGAAATTTGGATACAGTGTTCAAAAATTAACTTAGATCATTGGTGTGTAACAAAATTTAACTTTTGGTGCAACACTTGTACATATGTTATCAATGACCAAATAATGGCAAAAAACCCATTACTTACATACACTAGACTAATACACTGACTTGTCTAGTGCTATAATCATGCATATAACCCTTGTCTTCTTCTGAAATCACTTTTTCATTCCCCATAACAGTTTTGTCATTATTTGGAAGTTGTACTGTTACCCTCATTGAGAAACGTGCTAAATAATTTTTTTGTTTCATTTACACCAGTGTATCTGTGTTTATTGGGAAAGCACTATATCCAAGTTTTTGAATTTTTTCTGCATTAGTAGTGTTTAGATTAAAATGTTTAAAGGATGAAATGCTGCGTTGAAATTAAAACCAAAAGAACTGAAGCAGAGACACCAAGCATCAACTACAGCATGAGACGAGGAACGACTGCCAGTACACACCTTGAGACCAGACTGATTGATAAATCTCAACCTGAGCAACCACTTGATAACATTTTAATGGCAAAAAAATTGTTGTGAGATCATTCTGTATTTCAAAGAGATTCCTGACCATATTCAGGTTTTAGAGGGACTTGTTGTCTGGTGAAAGTGCCTGTGAAATCAACGTTCAACTCACAGGGAGTAATCAGAACTGCAAGTTGCTCATTTTAAAAACTTGAGAATTAGGCATCATCTATGAGACAGTACAGAATTGTGCAGAGATTTGAATTATAAGGAGGACTTTTAAATTTTAACAATCTGCTGCTAGATAAATGCAACTGAATTAAAAGCAAAATTCTTGCTAAATACCAGTTAGCTATGAACAAGATCTGCTGACAAATAGCTTGTTATTCTTGGCAGAAACAAAGATTTTCATTTGAAAAAGAAATTCATGGGTAATGTGTAAAATAAGTATCAATTCTATAGACAAATGCTGTAACTTCTACTTTACTTTTTATAGAAATAGGCAATTGACACATTTGTAGAACACGGACCAGAGATGAACACTATTGAAAAACTAAAAGGACTACAGATAGACAAAACAATATGGACAAGGACTTTGGTTAGATCCCACAACTTTTGAAGGACCTCACAAAACTAGTAAAAGCATATATTTTTACTCAAAAATGTAACATATTTTCATGAGTATTTATAAACAAAAATTTGCACATATAAAAGTTTAAGTACCACTGAGATAAAAGATTTCTGCTATGAGATGTAACTGAGCCCAAAAGCAAGGGTCCTTCTCTCAGATCTAAAATCTGAAAAGCTATAAGTCTCCTGCCAGATAAAAAACGCTGAGCTGACAAATTCATTGGTTACCCTTTTTTCCAGATATGAAAGACTACTTAAAAAAATTTGGGGGCAACCTGTACATAAATATCAATTCTATAGAAAGTGCTGTATTTTTCCTTCCTTTTTTACAGAAATAGACAATGGACCCCATATGATGGTGGGATAAAAAAGACTAGAGATGGACACTGTTGAATAACTAAAAGGACTCCAGATAGATCCCACAACATAAATTAGAACTGTGGATTGAACCTACATGGATAAGAATAACAAAAATATCCTACAACATGGATAAGGACCCCACAACACTAGTAAAAGCAATTATTTATTACTGATAAAACACATTTTTCACAAGTATTTATATAAACAAAATTTGTACATTTCAACAAAGTTTATTAAGCTCCATTGAGCTGAAGATGAGATACATGTGTATCACTGAGCCAACAGCACAGGTCTTCTGTCAGAGCTAAGATCGTCTGTAGCAAGATAAATAACAATGAGCTATAAGCAAAGTTCACTGCCAGATAAAACCTGAGCTTTGAGGAAAGGTCTGCTGCCAGATAAATACCACTGGGCTAAAAACAAGATCTGTCATATAGGTGGTTTTTCTTGGCAGTGACAAAGGTTTTTTTTTTTAATATTGGTAACCTGTACATAAATATTAATTTTATAGAAAAGTGCTGTACCTTCCTTGCTTTTTTACAGAATTAGACAATGGACCCCCACATGATGGTGGAAAGAGGACTAGAGATCGACCCTGTTGAATATTACTAATAGAGCTACAGATAGACCCTACAACATATATCAAAACTATGGAAAGACCCCACATCGTGGATTAGAACTACAACATGGATAAGGACACCACAACACTAGTAAAAGAAATTTTTTTACTAAAAAAATAACAAATTTTTCACAAGTATTTATGAACAATAATTTTTACATTTAAACAGTTTAAGCTCCATTGAGCTGAAGATGATATACATGTGTATCATTGAGCAGGAAGCAAGGAACTGTCAGCTTAAAGTCTTCTGCAAGATAAATAATCAGCTATAAGCAATGTTCGCTGCCAAATGATACCATGTAGCTGTGAGCAAAGGACGGCTGTTATACAAATTGAGCTGAAAACAAGATCTGATGACAAATTTAAATAGGTGGGGTTTTTTGGCAGTAACAAAGGGCTTATTTTTAAAAAAAAATTATGGGCAACCTGTACATAATCAATTCTATAGCAAAATGCTTTTAACTTTGCTTTTTTACAGAAATAGACAATGTACCCCACATGATTGTGGAATAAGGACTAGAGATGGACCACATCGAATAACTAAAACAACTACAGATAGACCCCACAACATGACTTGGGACAGTGTATGAACCCAATCACACTGATCAAAACTATGGAAAGACCCTACAAAATGAACTAGGACTATGGAATGACCCTACAACACTGGTAAAGAATAAAAAAATTTTAACCAAAAGCAGCACATTCTTTATGAATAGTATAAACAAAAATTTGCAGATTTAAACAGTTTATTAATCACAATTGAGCTGAAGATGATTTATATGACATAACTGAGCCAAAAGAGGGCCATCTGTCAGAGCCAAAATAAGTCTGCTGCCAGATGAAAAAAAACCACTGGGCTACATGTATAAGCAAAGGTCTGCTGCAAGATAAATACCACTTGGCTGAGAGCAAAGACCTGGTGCCAGATAAATAACACTGAACTTGGAGCAAAGTTTGCTGCCAGATAAATAACACTGAGCTAAGAACAATTTTAAAAAGTTTACTTGTTTAAAGGTAATTAATGTAAAATTAATATCAACCATATAAAAACAATTGCTGTAATTTTTTTTTAAAGAAATAGTTATTGGATCCATCAAAAATGAATTAGTACCATAGATGGACTCCACAACAATGGATAAACCCAACAACAATAGTTTAGGTTTTTGAATAGACCACACAACAATGGATTAAGACTACAGATTGATTTCACAAAGGATTGGTACTGAATGAAACCCACAGTAATGGATTAGGACTATGGATAGACATAATAATGGATAAGGACTATAGATGGACCCAATGAAAGATAATAAAAAAATACCAGGTGAGCAATTATGACTTGTATTAAGGTACTGTACTTCTAAAAATATTTTTGTCTTCCTTCAAAGAAGGGAGGGCATATTGCTTTGCTGCTGTCTGTCGATCCACCAACAGTTTCTTTTCATTTTCTTCACAGTTCTGTTTTGGGTACGAACGAGCAATTTTTGACACAGTTTTCCCCTTGGACTTAGAAAAAATTCCAATTATTTGCTTTATGTTCATTATCTCTACAAAGGTTGATCAAATTAATTACTGATATAACATATATAATCAGGTTGGTTAAATATGGTTATATTGATGATAATTTATACAGTAAAACCTGTCTACAAAGGCCACTTGAGGGACTGGCTAAAAGTGGCCTTTGTTTACAGGTGACCTTTGCAGACAGGGTTGATATTCTAAAGACCAGTTATGTCCCTTGATTTGCATTCGACATATAACTTCTCGAATTTAAAATTATAAAATGAATGCACAAAACACAAGTATAAATGTATATTATTAAAATGGACAATCTTTTTAATTTTAATATTTTAGGGACTCTTAAAATGCAAGAAAAATTATTGGCTTTGTGTCATTTATTGAATATATAATTTTCTATGCATCCATATATCTTTTTCAAAATATTTTTGAAAAAAACAGTTTATCAGGTGAGCTTCAAAAAGCCCTGCATTGGCATTTGTACCATTCTTACACTACCTAAACCCCTAGGCTAATAATTTGCATCTCCCATTTCTAGAAGTTGTCCTGACAACTTTCAGTTTTAGAAGGGTTGCCAATAAGGGGAATTTTTTGTTTATAAAAATAAAAAAATCTGGACAACTTTCACTTCAAAAATAATTATGACTGACAAGAAAAAAAAATTTGTATTTAAGAAACAAGAGGACTAATAAAATATTAAAAAAAATTATTTTTACCGGTAATACATGTCCAGGTAACCTAACCCCTTTGTGAGCCCCACTGAGAGGTGATAAAAAAAATCAATACTTCACCTTGAATAGCCGACTTTTTGACAGTGTTTAAATCTTTACCTGTAACAGGTTACCGTTAATATAGAGCTTTATTGTGGATAATTGATGAAAAATCATTCAGAGGATATTATTATAAGCTTCTAATTAATGGATTAATTATTGTCAAGTGTTAATTTTATAAATTTGAGAAGAAATCGGCAAAAATTACTACTGTCCTGACTTCTATGTAAGACATCTTTATTTCCCGATTTACATGGATCAGGGACTTATAACACTATCTAGCTATAAACGTCCTTGCATGGATTGATAAAATTATTTTTATTAGTTTTAATCATTATGTCGAGTTTTACCATTTTTTTTCAATGGATTTTATGGCTGTTTTCCCCCAAAAAATGTTCCCGAGAATGGGATTAGTGACCGTTGTACACGGGTAATTTTTCCGATTTGGCGGCCGTTAGGGTGACCGCTCACCGCGTCAGACAGGTGACCACTCTACAGAGGTTCATTATATAGTAAAAACGTTAGGAACCGTTTCAGACTGACCGTTACTGACAGGTGACCGCTCTACACAAGTGACCGCTACCACAGGTTTAACTGTAATTTAGAGTCAAACCTGTCTGAAGGTCTATATGTTTGTGTAACCTATAATTCAAAATTTTTTTTAGCTTAGACACGTCATACTTGATAGATTTATGCATCTCGGATAGTACTGGTAGATCATCCCTATTGATTTTAAGTTTAAAAGGTCAATTTCATTTCCATGTACACTGCCCATAATAAAAGCTTGTGCAACCTATAATGTCTGTCAAAGAAGGGGGAGGGGGCATAAGTGTTTCACAAACATCTCTTGTTTTTTTTTTTTTTGTTTTTTTTTTAAGGTTTTGAATGAAAAAAGAGAAGTGCACCACCGATTTGGACTTTTCTACAATTTTGAATATAGTGCAATAACTTCCTGTAATGCTTTAAAGAACCTTGAACGTACATACAGTCAAACCTGTCTTATGTGACCTACCAAGGGATGCAATTAAAAAGATCACATAAGACAGGTGGTCACTTAATAGAGGTTCAAAATTTTTCAAAGTAGATAAAGCAATGTTTGTTAATTCAGATCACAGATAAAACATGGTTAAAACTGCATTAAGTTTTTAAATTTTCTGAATTTTTTTTTTGATTTTCTAAAAATATGATTTTTTAAAAATAGATATCCTCTAACCACAATCTGTGAGATTGATTTTCTAAAATTTCATTTCTTTTAGCTGTAAATAAGTGGAATCCTCTGACCGGTTGGTCAATGTTTAACGATGATAATTATGAGCTTGGAGCATGCGCACGGATGTACGGAAAAACCCATGAATTGAAGGTAAAACATGGCAAATTGCATTAATTTATACCAAATGTTTTATGCTCACACAAAGACAAGCTGGAGGGAGCATATTATTTTACTCCTTTCCGTCTGTAATTCAGTACAAATGTGCATCTGTTTGTCCATCTGTATACTGTTATATCGCGCTCCGCCCCATCATCGAATATATTGCTAGTTTATTAACATCTGAAGATGTTCCTCCCAACCTCCCCACACATTTATTTCTGGAACAGCCCTGAATGTTTGAAAATATTGCAATTTCATATACAGTATACCAGAAGTCTATGAATTACTTGAAGTGTGTAAGTCTCTATATACCCCCTTTACATGGCGTTGCTTCCTTTTTGTGTCGATTTTAGAATGATGGGACGTATAGGGTATCTAGATAGCGCCCTCCCACGGCAAATTTCTGAACTAATTTTCTTCACTGGAGAACTACATTATGGGTAATTCAAATATATTCTGAACGCCTCGGGCATTTAAACACCTAGGGAAAAACTCCAAAGAAGTTCCGGGTGTCAAAATCAGCTGAAAACTGTCAAATATACTACGATCAGAGTAATTTAGACGTACTTTTTAAAATGGAAAAATTGACTAGAAGCACACAGTGTAATTTATGTCTTTTCAACCGAACAATGTTGAAAGAAAAGGGAGTTAATTGACAAATAACTTGAAAACAAAACAGGAAGATGTTCAAATGTTGGAACTCAATGCGGTGGTTTTACTGACCAGAAACATGCAAATTTTTTCTTCTCAAATCGGTTGAGAATAAAATGTTAGTAATGGTCACAAATCGATCCCCATTTCTTTCTCAATCTCATATTGTCAATATTTCCCTGTTTATCGTGAACACAATTTATTCATTTATTGAGGCGTATTTATGTCTATATGTTACTTTGTTTATGATTTTGTAATGTATTTTTCTTTTTGTTATTAAAAAAGAACAAATTAAATACAGAAAAAATCACTTTATAAAAAAGAAGTAGTAATTCAAGTTTTGAGATACATTCTAAAGTTGAAATGTCTCTTAATTTAACATTGCAATTTTTAACAAGAAATTAGATATTGAAATTTCCTTGCATGGTCATTGTTCAGTTCAATAATATTTATTTAGATTATTTGCAAGTTGATAAATGTTTTATTTTAAAAAACCTCCTCTTCACTGCTCTCTCTCACCAAATACAAAAATTATTATAAATCAAAAATCATTTGTTTGAACTGGGTTTTATGTACCAGTCATGATTTTTTCACTTATATCAAAAATCATTAACCACATTTTCATATTAAATTAAAAGTTGTTAATCTGAAGCAGTTTTTCTTTCTTAATATTTTAAGATGATGAGTGACAGAAATTTATACCTTTTTAGTGTGATTAGGATGAATTATATTAATTTAATTTTTTTGCCAACATATTTCTTTTTTTTTTTTTTTATTAAAACTCAAATGATTAAATTATTGTTCTCACAATAAATTATGAGATTATTTTTTGGGTTATTTGTCTTTGCCAAAAAGTTGAGAGAGAGATCTTGTTATTTGCGAACAAAAACAAATGCAGACTATCCCTTTTTCTTTATTTTTTTTTATAATTATTTATTTATATTTATAAATTTTTTTTTAAATCTTTAATCCCAATAATATCAATAACAGTATGGCAATGGTAAAGAAAACTTAAGTTCTTCTTTTTCATAGTGAAGTTGTTAAAATGAATTCTTAGTTAATTAGTTATATAATTAACAAATTCTCAGGTCGTAAGTTGACACCTTTGAAGTTCATAAACTCCTAGTCAGTAAGGAATTCATATTTTTGATTTTAATAAATTCTCAGGTAAAAAGTTGGCACCTTTGAATTTACATCTTTTCTAGATTTTGTTGATCAGGTGTATATTCCCAATTAATTAGTTTTCTCTGGGAATTTGCAACTTATAATTACATTTACATACTGATATTATTTTCACATCTAACATACATAAGGAAGTTTTTTTTTATTATCCTTGATGATAATTTTAATTATTTTTAATATACAACCGAAAAGTGATAGACTTTCAATCTCAATCGACCTACCCCAAAGGTATTTTTACCAATTACAAGTGATAACTTTTTAATTTACAGTATTAAAAGTCTTTAACAATGAACTGTTACAGTCATCGAGAAAATCAGCTGATAACGATGAATATCCGTAATTTACACAAAACCTGGTATAATACAAAGGCTTGTGCCATTTTGTCACAATTCGTCACATTGACAGTTTAAATTACCAGTAATTCTTCTATGTATTCCGGCAGATTTTAATAATTTCATTTTCAAGTGTCCGGGAATTTAGAGTAAATTTGAAAATTAAATATCTTGAAAATTGGGGGGTGTCCAAATATTTAGAGTGTCCGAAAATATTAGACATTTTGGAACCGATTTTGGGTCCCGGTTACCTCTCGGTATTTTAACACATCAACATATCCACGCATAAATCAATAATAAAGTAAAATTTTCAATAAAATACAAGTAAAAGTTACTTTTGTGTTGTTTATTTTATTAATTATTATTTTTTAAAGTGTTTGTTGATCAATAATTATGATTCTGTAAGTAATACACATCGAGTTTACAAGTAAACGTGTCTTTTTTTCTTTCTTTTTTTTTTTTTTTTTTTATTAAATCCCACCGTTTGAGGTGCACCAACATGCACTTTCTATTTTTAATTGTCTCCCGTCTTATTATTATTATTCATCGTGTGTTGCAATAATTGTCAGTCAAGTTCAGAGAATTTCGTTCCAATCAAACAATCAATATTTTACCTCGCGTAGGCCTCCGTGTATGTGTGTACATTTTAAGACATGGCAATGCAAAGTTGGAAATGTCCCGACTCCCGCAAATAAAATGTTAAAAATTAAATTATTTTAAATCATATTTCAAACATATTTTAATGTAATTCTAATCTTGAAAAACAGTTTTTTACATGGTCGTTTCGGGAATTCCAATAACAAACATAAAATTAGAGTAAGTGAAAAACGTCACTGCCTTTTTTCATAAAAAAAAATTTGTTTGGTGTTAAATTAGTGTACCGACAAGATTCTGTCTAACACGATTTTCGCGGCAGTGAAATCATTGTAATGCGCCCCGGTCGGGACCCAGGAATTCTATTCTTGTTTCTTTGGAAAACTTTATGCAGCTTTAATACATCATTTTTAGATTTAAATGACTAGTTTAAGTAATAAAAACATACATGTATTTAAAATTTTATAAAAAGTAAAAACATTATCATTCATTAAAAATCATCCCAAGTTATTGTGACTTAATAAAACCACAAAATCTGTAATACTGTAGAATCAATAATATTCGTTGGGTTAAAATTTCGGGGTTTTGCATTTTTAAAAAATTCTATTGGTAGAAATTTTCATGGAATTGAATTTTGTGAAAATAAATCCCATTGTGAGCAATGGAAATTAAAAATTTTCGATGACACTTAATTTCGTGGTTTTCAGTAACCCACGAAAATAACGAAATTTAATCCCCCATGAATATTTGTGATTTTACAGTATGTGTTTGCTTAGACTGTTTTAAAACTAAGCTTAGAGTTGAGCTCTTTCTCAGCATTTGTTAACTGTTCTAAAATTAAAACAGAACCTATTTGTTTTGCAAATAAGCATTTGCTTTTGAAATTAAAAATAAAAGTTTTAACTTAATAAGCATCTCACTTGCTTACGAATTAGAAATGTCTTGGAAGCCATTGTCACTGGCATCATCACTAGCATTTTCATGAATAAGATCAACAGCTAATGTCTTCCAATCCTTGTCTGATGTATTAAATGTTGCTAAACCTTTATAAATTTCCAAAACCATATATAATTCACAACCAAATATTTCATTAGATTTCTGAATCTCCATGTTCCAATGGGAATATCGTCATCATCGCCAGTAGCACGTTGTTCAATGTTACAACCATCTTCAGTTAGATTCGTATAACTAACTTTTAAACTCGCATTTGAGAAAACATTTTAAAATTGTATTTTTGTTGTTTTCTTGTTTGTCAATATTTTTTAACATAACTAGCAGCTGGAATTTAGAAATTTTCTTCAGTAACAGAAATATTTTGGTATTTTAATAGAAGTAAACTTAAAAGGCGAAGACAAATAGTGTCTGACAATACATTGAAAGGATTAAAATTATGCCAGAACTGAAGAGTATAAAAGGTATGTTGATTTTTAGCTTGCCTTTATTTTGACATTTTTAATATGTCTTTTATATGTCATTGATGATGGGTTGTATTATGGTTGGTTTGTCTTTTTGTTAGCTTTTTGCTTGTTTATCTACATATAATTACAAACTTCACATTGTTACACGATTTAGACCAATTTCATTGGTCGTTTTTCTGTCAAATGACGTTATTTTCCAATAACAACGTTTTCTACCGGAACTACTTTCGACCAGTTTCGAGGATTACCCTTCTTCGAGTTCTATGAATAGAAGTTATTTTCAAATTGTAAACAAATGGGAATCATCGGTCTTTGAGATCGGCAAATATTCCAGAAATATTAGAGATATTTAAATACTTCAATTTTTTTCGATTAAAATTTTGCAAAAAATTATTCAACTTGACATGTTCTGACATTTTTTCACCAAAATATTCAAGACCATTATTTGATCTAATATTTATTTATGAAATATTTTTATCTGCTTGTAATCCAGTCGCGGAGAATATATTTTGCACACCCCTTAAAATCCAAAGTCAAAGTTTTGTTACACACCTAAACCAATTTCTAAACGAGTGTTTTCCGTTTTCATGCAAAAAATATCAAAAAATTATAATAGAAGTCGGGTATACACTGCACATCATCCGAGAGCCACAGCCATATCTATACTGTGTGATGCTGAACTTCAGTTACGCCACATCATGCTTATGTCAGGCCACAGAATGAGACCTCAGTTTACAGCTATAGTAGGGACTGTTCTGTTCACATGTTACATATCAGTGATACCCTCTCGAGTAACATCCAGTCTAATGCATCCCCTACCGCTTGTTTTGCCTCCATGTCTCTGATCAGCCATTACAGCTACCACCGGTGTCATCATTAAACGAAATCCTCTCGTCTCACTCCCAGCCCATAGTTGGCAAAAAAAAAAAAACGGTTTCAACCAAGAAAACATTAATTCCATTTCATTTGTTGGTTCCGTGGTTTTTTAAACACTGTTTATTCAGTTTTCTTTTGTAATGGGAAACGTCAACCTGTAAGTTGACACACGTGTCCTACAAACGTATGATAGTCGTACATTGTTGTTGGTAAATGTGTTGTCACGAGACATAATAGTACCTTTTTTCTCAAAGGATTTAATTGTAATATCATTAATATGTTGACTGAAATTAACAAGAAAATAAATAAAAAGATATCAGTTTGAAACCTTTTTCAGTTTTTTACAAACTTTTAAAAGTGACATTTAATGTATTATTATGCCGCGACGTTGTAACATCGATTTTCTGAAAATCAGCTCATCAGTTCAGAAATGTAGATCAGCCTAAAAAACTTTAATTTCGGGTTTGTAATTATAAGAATTGAATTCTACGCAGTTTTACGCATAATTTGTAATAATTTTCACGTTGCTACACCCCGATAACAACGTAAAAAGTGAAATTCAATTCTTAAGTAACACCTTGGTTTTTGAGGAAATGTTTTGAAATATTGCAGAAACATAACCTAAATCTAGAGGAAGCCCTGTATGTTTTTTTTTTTTTTTTTTTTCAGACCCAAGCAATAGAAATGGCTGGCTGCAAATATCTTTGATTTTTAGCTCACTTGAGCTCAAAGTTTAGATAAGCTATTGCTATCTACCTTCACCTGCCATACATCCTCCACTGCAGCCCTCAAAGTGGGTTTTAGAGACAATTGGCCAACTGGCTACCATTTTAAATTTTCAGGTGGCCAACTGCAATTCCAGGTAACCAAGTACTTATTTTAGGTCGCCAAGCAAAAAAAAGTATAATTATTATAAAGAAATTTAAGCTTTTTATAATGTTTGTTAAACAAATTAAAGAAATTTAAACGGTGTTGTGTTGTTGTTGTCTATTTATTTGATCATCATGAGAGATGCAACGGATTCTTTTGATATTTTATCCGCCGTTAACTCCGGGTCTGGCGTACTTTTTCTTTTAAGAAATTTCGTTTAAAGCTGCATTAAGTTTTTCAATTTTCTGATTTTTTTTTTGATTTTCTAAAAATATATTTAAAAAAAACCAAAAAACACAGATATCTTCTAACCATGATCCGTGACATTCATTTTCTAAAATTTCATTCCTTTTAGCTGTAAATAAACGGAATCCTCTGACCGGTTGGTCAGTGTTTTACGATGGTAATTATGAGCTTGGAGTATGCGCACGGATGTACGGAAAATCCTAGAATCGAAGGTGAAACATGACAGATTGCATTAATTGTCCTTCATTAATATCCAGATGTATTTGAAATGGTGTTATATATCCCTAAGTCACAAATGACAAATTCAACGAAGTTCTGTGTTTAATTTATCGTATTTCACCGTTTTGAAAGTTGTGTTTAAATGACCCAGGTTTTGATGACGTAATATTAGATCCCAAATGCTGGATCTCGCTGGGTAAATACTGTAATTTCTGTATTTATTCGTTGAACAAAATATAACATTGTTCATTAGGAACATCATTAATTAGATTAGCACCGTTTTAATTTTTTCTTTAGAAAACTTAATGCAGCTTTTAACTGAAGTTGAGACATGATTATGAAAATGACCTATCGTCCTCTAGCTCACACATACGCTTGACAGTGACAATAAAAAATGCCAATGATGAGTCAAGCACACAAATGACTTTGACTATTAAACTCTGAAGCGAAAACGATACAGGGGAGTTTGCACTTGAAACGGAATTGCGACTTGCTTCATTATCACACATACGCTTCAGAGTAACATAAAGAATGACTTTTGACTAAAATCTGAAGCGGACATGATACAGATCTCATAAATTCCGATTTCTGGTCGCCGCTGATTAAATGAGAAGTGGACAAGCTGGCGACCGTTTTGAGATTTAAACTCGCCAAACACAATTCTAGGTCGATTTGGCGACCATTTTAGTCGACAAAATTGAGGGCTGCACTGTGTGTAAACTAAACATTTTACTTTTCTTAATTTTTTATTTTCATTTTTTTAAAATTTATTTGGGTAAATGCAGAGATTTTGATTTAAAATTTTTATATACCCTTGCCTCTTTAGGGGGGGGGGGGGGGAATTTAGGGAAAAGAACGACTCCTTCTGTGTGTACATTCATCTGTAAATGTCTGTCCTTACAGCCATGCCTGTTTGTGTAATCTAACTCTTATTAAATTTTCCCAAATTGAATAAAATATTTTACTTGGTTGTTAGGCAAATATAACTGATGTGCACCTCTTATTTTGCTCCCTGAAGGGAGAGCAAATAGCTGCTGCTTTGTCTGTCCTCCCATTATAATTTTGTCCAAACCATAACTAAAAACATTTAAGAGATATCAACATGAAACTTCATAGGTAGATAGAATGCAGTGAAGAGAAGTGTAGTACACAAACCCCATAATTCTATTTTTCATGATAGAGTTATTGCCCATTGTTATTTTTCACACTTAAATGTTGTCTAGTGCATAACTGAAAACCTATTAGAACTACCATAATGAACATTCATAGGCAGATGAGAAAAAGTACATTGCACAAAAAACAACTCTATCTTGCATACATGTAATTTGAGTAATTGCCCATTGTAATTTTTATACATACACTTTGTCAAAAGCATAATCAACTCAAAACGTTTAAGAAGTATCAACATGAAACTACATAGGTCAATGAGAGGTCAATAAAATAAAGTGCAGTGCACAAGAACCACAAGTCTATTTTGCATAATTAAAGACTTATAATGCCCTTTGTAATTTTTTACACTTAAATTTTGTGCAGAGCATAACTCAAAATTTTTTAAAGCTACCATAATGAACATGCATTTATGGGGAGGGAGAGCATACTCACTAAGGTTCTTTCATTAAAGCATAGAAATGACATGCAGATATTCTGCCACTTTTATTTACTCCCCTTTTTTTTTTTTTTTTTTTTTTTTTTTGGCCTTTTCATGTCACCAGTAAATGTGCAAGGTGAAGACATGTTGGTTAGCTACCTGGCCCATATGCTAGTTGATTTGACATTAATATTATTCAAGAAATATTTTTGTATATTTTCAGGCCATCCCATGAAATCTGGAAATAATACAAACCTATGTTACTTGGATTAGTAGAATTCAAAGCAAAAAGAAAAGAATGACCTTTCAACTTCGGTTTGAAATGGCTTGGAATTTTGATTGAAAGAATGGTCAATTAAAACAAACAGATCATGGAATCTAAATGGTAGAAGGCAGGATATGTAATGCTTGTTTTTTCCTTTGTTTAATGTTTTAGTTTAGGCTTTTCTATGCTTTTTGGCAATTTTTTTTCCCAATTTTTAGAGGAGTTCTTGGTATTCAACTTCAGCTTGAGAAGTTCTTCAACTTCAATATGGGTATAGTGCCTTTGTGACACACTTCAGTTTGTTGGGTGTTTATTGACTTCAGTATTGGAAAGTTGAATTCTCGACACTTTGGTCCTAGCAGTAGTGATGAAAAAATGAATTTGGAAACCTTTACGTTGTTAAATTAACTCAGGATCATTGCTGTATAGCAAAACTAAATATTTCGGCATTTACATGTTATTGATGATCAAATAGTGGCATATGATCCTATACTTACAGTCACTATACTAATACAGTGACATGTCCAATTGCTAATTTAATATCCAACTTCTTTTTCTTCTCTAAATGCACTTTCAGTCCCGATAACAAAATGTCAGTATTTGTAAAGGGGTATTTTTACCCTCGTTGAGTAACATACTAAAGTAACTTGAGGTCTCTTCATACACCAGTGTACCTCTGTTAATTTAAAAAAAACAATGCAAGGTTTCTGGGTCTATTTCTTCATTGTTTGTGTTGGGATCATCTGAAGAGAAGACAGTTTCCAAAATTGAAGTTAATAAATGGATAGGCTGTTGTAGTGTCACCTTGGTCACAAAAAATACCCAATTGAATTTGATGAATGGACAACTGTTGTAGCATTACCTTGAACACAAATTTCTGAATTTAATAAATTTGAAGGGGGTAGCATAGAAACAACAGGTACAAACTACAGCATGAGGAGAGGAAAGACAACATTGCATAGGGCAGATCGGAAAAAACAGAAGTGATGGTGAAGAAAACAAAAACACTGCAGTCAGATATAAGTATCAAACAGTAAAGAGAAATGAATCTCCAAAGTAGCAAAGATATATATCCGTCTTGTTACTGATAAGAAAAGAGCTTCCAAAATTACAGTTATCAAGTAAAATTGTGAAGAAGAAAGAATTCCTGCAATAAAATAAATAACTTTTAGTGAAGAATCAAGTACCCCAGTCTTAGTCACAGAAATGTTAGATGATGATGATAAATTCCTGCATTGATAATGATGAAAAATTAAGAGACCCCGTCACAAATCTCAAATAGATGATAAAGAATCCCTGCCACAAAGTCGCAATGTACCAATGTCAAATCTTTAAAGTAAAAAACCCTGCTATAGAATGTCAATGCTGTAGAAAAGAGAACCCTACCACAAAGTTGCAATTTTATAATGTCAAATGTTGAAGAAAAGAAACCCTGCCAAATAGTTGCTTAGTTGTAATGTCAAGTGCTGAAGAACAAAAAACAAAAATACAAAAACAACCTGACACAGAGATGCTATGTTACAATGTCAATTGATGAAGAAAGGGGAACCCGCCACAAAGTCGCTGATACAAAGTTAAAGAAATCCTGCCACAAAGTTGCTTATATGTCAAATGCTGTAGAAAAGCAAAACACTGCCATAAAGTCACCAAGACTCAAATCAAATGCTGAAGAAAAGAGAAACTCTTCCACAAAGTCGATAAATTACAATGTCAAATGCTGAAGAAAAAAACCCTGCCACAGTCACTAAGTTACAGTGTCAAAAGATGAAGAGAAACCCTGCCATAAAGTCAATGATGCAAAGTCAAATTACCCTGCCACTAAGTCACCACATTATAATATCAAATGCATAAGAAAAGTCATATACAATTTCAAATGCTGAAGAAAAGCAACACCCTGCCAAAAAGTCGCTTATTTATAATGTCAGGTGCTGAAGAAAAGACCCTGCCATAAAGTCAATGATGCAAAGTCAAATTACCCTGCCACTAAGTCACCAAGTTAATATATCAAATGCTTAAGAAAAGTCGTATACAGTTTCAAATGCTGAAGAAAAGCAACACCCTGCCAAAAAGTCACTTGTCTATAATGTCAGGTGCTGAAGAAAAGACCCTGCCATAAAGTCTTTATGATACATTCAAAGTCATAGATACAATGTCAAATGCTAAATTAAAAAAAAGAAAGAAACCCTGACATAATGTCACTAAGATATTTCAAATGCTCATAAAAAGTAAAACCATGCCAGTCACTAAAATAAAGCATCAAGTGTGAAAGAAAAAGAAAAATTCTTGCAACAAAGTCACTAAGTTACAATGTCAAATGCTGAAGAAGTGCCATAAAGTGGCATTGATACAAAACCAAATACTCTTGCCAAAAATTCAATGACAAATGCTAAAAAGAGAAAACCCCTACCACAAAATCACTTGGTTATAATGTCTAATGCTAAAGAAAAAAGAAACCCTGCCACATTTGCCAAGTTGCAATGTCAAATCCTGATGAGAGAAGAAACTCTATCGCAAAGTCATGATTCAAAGCAAAATAACCATGCCAAAAGGTCGGATGCAAAGTCAAATGCTTAAGAAACCCTGCACAAAGTCATTATGATGCAAAAGCAAAAAAACCCTATCACAGTTATCAAGAGAAAACAAGGAAACCTGCCACAAAGTTATTAAAATAAAACGTCAAACGCTGAAGAAAAGAAAAAAAACCTGCCATATAATATACTGTAGAAGAAAAACCTTGCCACAGTCACGATGAAACAGTCACTTAAACCCTCGCCCAGTCACAAAGACAATGTATTATGAAGGAAAAAATAAGATGGTCACAAAGACAAAAAAAGTAACCCTACTTAAAGTCCCAAAAGAGATAGAAAAGACAAAAGAAACCTTGCCCCTAGTCACAAAAGGAGATGAAGTAAAAGAAACCATGTCAATATCAACAATGAGTTGAGGAAAATAGGAACCCTGCCCATGGTCAAAATTGAGATGGTGACAATAAAAGAAAACCCTGACAGATGAAAAAAAAACTACCAAACTGTTAGCACCAGTTGATAGAACTATAACTGAAAAGAAATAATGGACAAAAAAAGAAGAAAAAAACAGCAAAGATTTTGCCAAATTTCCACAGATTAGGTAATATATAATTCCAATTTTTAACATTTGCACAAATATAGGACGGGCCATAATTTCAATTGTGTTTTCAGATATTGAGATTTTTTGTAATACTGCTTATTGCTATCTAAAAAATGGCTGCAAATCTGAGTGTTTTTATTATGATATAGTCATTATCTTTGTTAAATAATGAATAAGTAACATCATTTATTTTCAGTTGTGTTGGAAAATGGTTATGTTGTTTTTTTAACCCCTCGGAATAAGCATTGGATTAAGTTATGCAAATTTTTTTGTTATCAACACATTGGGCGGAATAAGAGCTGGATCAAGTGTGTAAATATTTTTTTGTTTTTCTAAACAGTGGGGCAAATTTATTTTTCGTAACACATATAATATTCAATGTGGTATTTATTATACACATCATTAATGTTATTATTGTATTGTACAGGTAAATCAAGAAAATAGAAAATCAACAGAAATAGAGGTAATTTTAATATTAATTCTCCCTTTTCCACTATTAATAATTAAATTTGACAAATTTCTAAGAATTTCATTGGTTGAAAAGTGAAAATAGGTTCAGGTCATTTTTAGCTCACCTGACCGAAAGGTCATGTGAGCTTATGGCATGGCGCGGCGTGTGTGTGTGTGTGCATGCGTGCGTCGTTAACACCTATTTTTGACTTCTTCTCCAAAACTGCTGGACAGATTTCAATGATACTTGGTCAGAAGCATATATGGGCCGGTGCAATTCAGATTTGTTCATGGCATTGCCATGGTTACCAAAACTAGGTCAGGGTGACCTAGGGGTCTAAAAATCTTAAAAAATCTTCTTCTCATAAACCGATGATGGGAGAAAAAATCTGATGTGATATTTGGCTTCTCTATGGGCTTAAGCCTATAGTTTGTTCATTTCGTGAAATTTGGTCGAAAAATGGGTTACGCGTTTTTGCGTTTAATTTTAAAAATTTCGTAAAATGGCTTCAAATTGTTATAATTTGACTACTTGAACAGATAATGACATGGGGTTTTCAGTTTTGACTTTTTCTTAAAATAACCTTCAAAATGGGGTCAAGGTCAAAGTTCAAGGTCATGACCTAGTTTGTAATTTTGCAGTTTAAGGCTATTTTCTTCAAAAATTTTAAAGATATATAATATCAAAACATTGTGAAAATGTTCAGAATGACAAAATTCAAAAAGATACAAAGTTTCGTAACTATATGATAATGCATATAGGAGTTGTTACCCCTGAAATGTTATTTTTTGCTTATAAAAACTAAAATTCTGCATTAGCTTGAAAACTATTAACTTTTTGCATAGGCATATATATTAGAATATTGTAGGTATTGACATGACAATCATTTTGATATATGACTCAAGGTCATACATTCAAAGGTGAAGGTCATAGGTGCATAAAAAACTTGAAATTGTGAATTATCTTGGAAACTATTAACATTTTTTATAGACATATATATCAGAATATTGTAGGTATTGACATGACAATTATTTTGATATATGACTCAAGGTCATACGTTCAAGGGTCAAGGTCATAGATGCATAAAAAGCCTGAAATTGTGAATTATCTTGGAAACTACTAAATTTTTGTATAGGCATATATATTAGAATATTGTAGGTATTGACATGACAATCATTTTGATATATGACTAAAGGTCATATGTGCATAAAAACCTGAAATTTTAATTATCTTGGAAACTATTTACTTTTTGTATAGACATATATATGAGAATATTGTAGGTATTGACATGATGATCATTTTGATATATGACTCAAGGTCTTGCGTTCAAAGTTCAAGGTCATAGATGCATAAAAAGACTCAAATTGTTAATTATCTTGAAAACTGTTAACTTTTTTCATAGGCATATATATTAGAATATTGTAGGTATTGACATGACGATCATTTCGATATATGATTCAAGGTCATACATTCAAAGGTCAAGGTCATAGGTGCATAAAAAGCCTGAAATTGTTAATTATCTTGGAAACTATTTAACCTTTTGTATAGGCATGTATATTAGAATATTGTATGTATTTTTGCCAATGATTTTGGCCATATCCTCAGGTGAGCGTTAAGGCCCATGGGCCTCTTGTTTAATGACTGGAACGTAATTTAGTCAGGCCCACTCATGCCAGTGTTTGTATTCTAGAACAAACTACTTTTAATGCACATCATTTTATCTTTTTTTGAAGTTAATTATCAAAAGCAAAAATTGCATTGTTATTCTCTCATTTGATTATGTTGTCTTTAAAATTTAATGATAAGCATTGAATCTGATTTTCATTTTGGTCATTAAGGAAACTGAATGGATGCTGTGCACACTTGTGGAATTCACTTTGTTCATTAGGCCATGAGAGGCACGGTGATAGTAAGTGTGAAGTAGAATGCACATCGTCCATTCAGGTTATTTCTCAATAACCAGAATGAAAATATGATTCAATGCTGAAATATTTCAGTTGTGGAGTGCAGTAATATTTAATCTGTCTCAAGTATTTTACTATGTTTAGGCAGTGATGTAATGGATGGTGAATTTGTTGGTTGAATATTGTTTTTAACTCGCAGTAGTAATTTTTGTAGTTATTTTGAATGAGACAATTATTTTCACTTGTCTTAAGAATAAATCTAAACACTAGTTAATGTGATGTATAAGTGTTAGTGTCAACTACATTCAACATGGTACTATTACCCACTAAAACGGCAACAGTAGTGCTAGCTGGTACCCTTCCTGCAATGCTGCAGATATATTATAGCTCACTCAGTTCATTAAACTGGTACCATGCCAACCAGAAAAGGTCTGCAACAAGAAACCTTTTTTTCTGATAAATCGGGGTAATACTTTAACTATTTGGTAACCACAGCTCCTAAAGGAATAATGAAGAAAACTTGAAAAGCCACCAATGATCAGCAAGTGAATTGTTAAAACTTACTCTAGGACATGCCTAAATGGGAGATTTCAAACATAAGCATAGCTTTTACTGCAAGAGCACACTTGGTCCCTAAGATCCTCAGTTGTATGGAGAGCTTATAAAGTAAAGTCATATTAGGCTTTACAGATTAATAATAAAAAAAGATTTAATAGAGTTAATTTTGGTATTTTTAGCTCACGTCATGTGAGCTTATGGCATTGCACAGCCTTTTTGTTTGCGTGTGTGTGTCATCAACACATATTTTTGACTTCTCCAAAACTGCTGGACAGATTTCAATGATAGTTGATCAGAAGCATGTATGGGCTGGTGCAATTAAGATTTGTTCAAGGCATTGTTAAAGATTTTTGCACCCCTAGATCACCTTGAACTAGTTTTGGTAGCCATGGAAATTTTCTCTGAAACAGATGATGGAAGAAAAAATCTAATGTGATATTTGGCTTTTCTAGGGTCTTAAGCCTATGGTTTATTCATTTTGTGAAATTAGTTCACAACATTCGTTACATGTTTTTGCATTTAATTTTTTTAAAAAATGTGTAAAATGGCTTCAAATTCTTATAACTTGACTATTTGAACAGGTTTTGAACAAGGGGTTTTCAGTTTAGACTTTTTCTTAAAATGACTTAAAATATGGTCAAGGTCACAAATCGAGGTCATGACCTAATTTGTGATTTTTGCAGTTTTAGGCAATTTTCTTGCAATCATTAAGAGATATATGAAATCAAAACATGTTAAAATGTACCATATGACAAAATTTAACAAGGTACTGAGTTTCATAACTATATGATAATCAATGAAGGAGTTGTTGTCCCTGATATGTTATTTAAATACAAAAATTGTGCATTAGCTTGAAAACTATAAATTTTTTGTATAGGCATACATATTAGAATACTGTAGTTATTGATATGATGGTCATTTTGATATATGGTTCAAGGTCATGTGTTGAAAGGTAAAGAATAGCTTCAAAAGAAGACTGAAATTATTAATGATCTTGAAACTATGAGCTTTTTGTACAGGCATATATATTAGAATATTGTAGGTATTAATATTATGATCATTTTTATACGCCCGTTTATGACGGGATGTATTAAGGTATGTCGCAGCCCGTCCGTCCGTCCATATGTCCACGTCATACACTAACTCAAGAATGCTTTAAGCAATTTTAATGAAACTTTTGTGAAATGTTTGTATCAAAGGCAGAAAGCTCCCTTTCATTTTTGAGATTCGTATGTTTTCTCATTGTGGAGTTAATGGCCTTTAATTGTCAAATTTTAGGCATTTTTTTGCATGTTGTACAATAACTCAAAAATGCTTTGAACAATTTGAATGAAACTTTTGTGTTATATTGGTATCCATGGCAGAGAGCTCCCTTTTATTTTTGAGATTTGTATGTTTTCTTGTAGAGTTATTGGCCTTTAATTTTCAAATTTTAGGCATTTTTTTTGCATGTTGTAACTCAAAAATCATTTGAACTTTTTTATGAAATGTTTGTTATATTTGTCCTATAATCAAAAAGGTTTGTGAATAAACATTGAGAAATAAATTTGCTACTTTTGTTTTTAAAAAATATGTTTCAGCTAAATGTCAAGTTGTTTAAGACATTCAAAATGAAGTTTAAATATCTGACAGGCGTATCATGTGCTCCAGGCGCAGCTGTTTATTATATATGGTTCAAGGTAATGCATTCAAAGGTCAGGGTCATAGCTGCATTAGTATACTGAAATGGTGAATGATTTTGAAATTATTCCCTGTACTATAGTTAATACATGCATATTAGCAATTTATAAATGAAATGTGACCAGATATTTTTGATTATTTATTATGGCATTTCAACACTTGAGGAATTCTGTTAAGTTTTTGTAGCTAAGTTCTTTGCAAATAATTTTGGACTTACCCTTGGGTGAGCGTTAACGCCCTTGGGCCTCTTGTTAAAATTGTATGATTGATATAGCGAGTAGAATAAATAGCTTTTTTTGCAATATTTAATGTATGTTTTTCTGTTAAACATGACACCTTTATTCATGAGAAGTACACAGATGACCCATACAAAACCTAACAAAGCTGATCCAAAAATAACAAACATTTTTATTTCATTGGCCTAGATCCATACTATAGCACAAGGATCAATATTCTAGAAACTATTACCAATTCTCTGCATTCACAGGTCCTGTATGCAAAGCTTTTTCAAGTCCTGTTTCATGTTAAATCTTGTTTTCAAACTGTGTCTTTTACATAATTATTTTTGTACTTTTAGGAACAATACATTTTCTACAGTTAAATCAAGAAGAAACCCATGGATTCAAAAACACTGGTCTATTTTGAGGGTAAAAAAGGATGTATTATGATATATACCAACCCATAAATAAATGCATGATAATAGTCAATACGTTGGGAACAATGGACATTTGGGGAGCACAATATCATACAATTCCATTTATCACATGCATTGACAAGTTGATAACAGGAGCACAAATGACCCGTAAGGTCCTCGGTTGGAAGAGAATTAAGTTCTGATCATGGTAGGCATCATGAAAATATAGAAATTCAAAATAAGTTTATTGGACATTTAAAAATTTGAATAATATAGGGAAAAGTATGAATACACTGCATTTATGGGTCCTATATACAAGGTTTTTTTAGTCAGTTTATGACAGTCTCTTTAACATTGATTTTTATTGTATTTTTAGGAAAGACTACAAGGAAACAGATTTCCTGCACAGCTACAAGAAGGAAGTCACAAATCAATTATTTGACAAACATTTTAAGGAATACACTAAGAATATAAACAAACCCATATATCTGCGGAAAATCATCGTCAATATGTGAGGACAACGGACAAAATAATGGGGAAAAAATAGATTTTAGTGGTCAATATGTTATGTAAAATAATGCACAGTATTTTGAGGAACAGAATAAGCATATTACACAAGCTGGCTGATAAATCTATGGAGGTCAATGGCCAAATTTTTTAAGAAAAAACAAACCAATGAATCTGTGGAAACTAATGGTCAATATGCTGAGGACAATGGATAGTAGTTATAGGAACATGGATCTGGTAATAATAGAATACCAACCCATTTACCGATACATGTACTCCAATTTATGGATACTATTGGTCAATATTTCCAGGAACACGGTTATGATATTTAATTTAAACCCATTTACAGACACTGATGTCCAAAATCTTAAGGACAATGCACAACACTATTATAATAAGATCCAAATCTTTTAGTATATTAAGGAATTTTTACTAAGACATAACGAAACCAGAACATGTATATATGATTTTTACTATTTATCTTCCTTCAATGATTGTTTGTGTCTGGTTGCCTCAATCCTAGTAGTTTTTTCAACATCAATATCTGATTGTTGTCCTTTCGGCAGTTTGGTCCTGTCATGGCTGATGGAGGATTAGGTTTGGAAATTGGGGTTTAGTGTTTTGAAATTTACTTCGGATCATTGATGTTTATCAAAATTGAATATTTGGTGTATATACATTTTGTATATGTATCTGTTTACGATGGTCAAGTAATGACAATCATTCCATTAGTTAACATTCACTTTTCTAATACATTTAACATGTCCATTGCTAATCAATTAACCGTCTTCTCTTTCTTTCTAAATCACTTTTCTGTTGCTCCTAACATGTGTTATTATTTGTGAAGGGTATTTTTACCTACATCAAAAAACAAACATAAATTAATTTTTGGTCATTTTACATACATCAATCTACCATAGTAAATGGAAAAATGCTCTGCCTTGGTCTTTGAGTCTGATTCTTCATTAGTGGTGGCTGACCTGCTGGGAGGACAAAATGCCGAAGATGATTGTTGATAAACTACTAGGAGAGTAGAAATGCCAGTGCAAACTACATTGACAGAAAAAAGCATCCAACACATGCACATACACATGCATACACACACGCACAGTACATACATACATATATATATTCACAAACACACTTGAAGCTGTCATTGATATTTGTTTGTTAAAAAGAAAATATCAATACCTTTATGAATGTTAAAAAGATTATGTTTAAATCACAAGTGACAGAGAATTTGTATAAATAATTTTATTCTTGATCAGATTCTGTTTAATATATCAATGACAGCCATAATTTATACTTAATAAATTGTTTTGTTTATAATAGACTTGTTATAATTTTTTTTCGACTTGCACACCAATTATAATGGAGTAGTTGGTTGAATGTTTTATGCCACTTCAGCAGTTGGTCATTCAAGACAAATTTTTATTCATCTTAATTCATGTGGTGCATGATATTGCAAGTGTTTAGATAGGCATTGTACTAGTGAGAATTTATGGCAACTTTTAAGTACTAGTGCACTTATCCAAAATGTTGGATGAACATCACAGTCCACTCGGTCCATTAAACTGGCACTGAGCCATCCAGAAATTGTCAGCGAAAAGGAAAACCAGTGTCAAAAACAAAATTGATAAGCCGCAAATTTGAAGGCTAACACCTTAACCACTCAGCGACCATAGCTTCTGTAATGAAAGTAATTTGATGCTATAAAGTCTTTGTTAGCATGATCAATTTTGCTATTAGAAGTTTTCTTGTGTTTATGCAATAATCTTTGATAGGTTTGTCAAGAATGCAAACCATATTTTTGGTATAATGAATGAAGGATTGACTCCAGTTTTCAACCAATCCAGAAACCTTGAAACCATTGTGTTTCTATCTCAAAGATTTTTATATTGTATTAACGGATTTTTCAAGAATTTGAAACTTAGTATTTGTTAATCAATTGAAATGAATTCCTTTTGTTTCAACCACTAAAGTTTTAATTTCAAATGAAATGGCTTAAAGATGAAATCAAACAATTTTGAACATTTCTGTGAATTTTTTTCCAAAAATTTTGCACAGAATTTTATTGTTGGAAGGAGTACAAATGTTTTATCAAGCATGTTTTTTTTTTAAACAAGGATAACTTATATTTTGAATTATCAATTTACAATAACAAGATTTTGGAATTTTAACAAAGCTTTTGAGTAATCTTGCCCATCTAAAATTAATTATCTAAGAAAGATTACAAAGAATAAAAAAAGTGAAGTAATATCTACTATACATTCAATATTTTTTCACTTGTATCCAGGTAAGCAGTCTTTGAATGGATTAAAGAAGTTTATAACCAGTCAAAGTTCTTGACATGTCAAGGCAGTCAGTTTTGGGATGTTGGAGGAAACCTAGGTGCCAAAAAAAAAAAAACGCCAACCTTTGGCAAGTGAATCAACAAACTCGCATTAGGATCTATACCCCATTTGGTATTCCAACCTAGTTACCAATGTCTCCTTGCACTTGAGACCACTTGCCCACTAATAGTTTTGAAACTGAGGAAATCATAGTACTTGGGAGAAAATTGAATATCATTGAAACTCATTAAATTTAGATGTACTTAACATTTATTAATTGGAATTGTTTACATTCATTTATGATTAACTTGTAACATCTACAATTGATTGTGTTTTGAAATAAGTTAAAACTGTACTGTAATATACATGTATAGGAAGTCACAGTGACCTTAAAAAACCGTCAAAGCTTCTTTTTGCTGTGGACCTTAACGCCTACAGACTTGAACTATATTTGACAAACCAAATTTCTAAAATATGGATTTCCCCCGAGTGAGATTTCAACCTAGGCAGTGTTGACACTGATCCATATGCACAGGCTTTAGATCACTTGGCCACAGAGTTACCCTTATTTAAGAGAGTGGATATGACATGAGAAATGTTATTTATCGCACTCAATATTCATGCTATTTTATCTAGTAAATCAGACGAAAGAACCAAAACTACCAACATCTGCAGCAAGCAATGATGACAAATTTCCTCATACTGGGATTTGTGATCCATGATTACGCTGAGATTTATGATCCTTGATTACTTGGGGATTGTGATTCATGGTGACAGGGATTTGTGATGTGTGATTATGAGATTTGTGATCCTTGGTTACACTGGTACTTGGGTTTGTGATTTGTGACTGACATTTGATTTGTGATGGATGTACATGGTTACAATTAAATAACACTGGGGTGTGATTTGTGATAAATCTAGGGTTTGTGATCCATGATTACACTATGATTGTGATTCATGGTGACACTTGGGTTTGTGATTCATGATTATACAGAGATTGTGAGCCATGACGATATTGGATCTATGATTAAACTGGGGATTGTGATCTATGGTTACACAATATTTGTTACCCATGCCAATGATTACACTCTGATTTGTGATCCATGATTACACTCTGATTTGGGATCCATGATTACACTACGATTTGGGATCTATGATCTTTGTAATAAAAAAGATAGAGCTGTAAAGATCTGAGGTAAATCTCGCACCAACCTCGATTATTTAATGTTAATGGTAAACATCTCAGAATCATAGAGTTCTTTCCATTTTGCAAATGTGCAATGAGGTAAAATATTATTTAGCAAAATATCAATAGCCTGAACCTGAAAATATGTAATATAATTATAACCAGAAGTTCTTTATTTTTCTACGACTTCGTTCCGTAAAAATTATACCAAATTACTGGAAATACAGTTAGTCTAGTCAATCTATGAAAAAATAGGGTCAAACCTCAAAGTAGTTGCAACTGAAAATATTTTTATGCGATTGTTTTAAGGAATTGTTTTTTTATTCACCATAAAAAATCTACCAATTTTAATCCAGTGGAATTTGGGTTTTTTGCCAATTGAAGTTACCAATAGTATTTTCTATAGAAAAGGGAGGTAACTCTGTATTGTGATCCTAAATTTTACACAAAAATTTTCAAAAACTTCAGAACAACCTAGAAATTTGATGGAAATTTATACATAGACTAAAAATAGATAATTTAAGACAATTTAGAATGTAATGTGTAAATAGAATGTAAAAAAATTCAATTATTTTGTTGAAAGAATTTATGCAAAACTCTGATTAAGGGCATGTTGATGAGATGAAAAAAAGATTTATTCACCTCAAATATATTTTGTTATACACAAAAATGATAAGTGTTTCTCAGGTTAAAAACAACTTTTATATATACTTCTACTTCATTACTTTGAGTATTAACAGAAGTCCATGAATTACTTTTCAAGTAATTCATGGACTTCTGGTAATAATTATGTTGATTCCTCATTACTATAGATGCATTAGATTGTGAAAGACTAAAAATAAAATGCAACTGAATGAAAATGGGCGATGTGGAATATACATATGGAATCAATTATGATTGATTAAATCCAGGGTCTTTTTGATAAAATAGCAAAAAACATGATAATTGGACTAAAACTCCACCAGTTTTACAGGAGTTATCTCCCTTGTCTATAGAAATCACCATAAGAAATTAAATCTTCTCAAAACTTGTTTCCTCTTGTCAGATTTTGGAAGACTTTTTACTATAAACATTTCATGTATTTGAGAGCAAATAAGTAACAAAATTTGTTTTGTTGCAATTAGTTTGAGGCCAAAATGTAGATCGGCTGCGATTTTACTCAAGGCGCGTGCACATTTGTGATACACTTTTTTTTCGCTTCCGGTTTATACAAACTAGTCTTACTGCAGTGACCTGGGTTGCACCAGGCTCCGAAACAGCATCTGCTTTCTGTTCCGTATGATGAAGGTAATAAAAAAGGTACGAATATTGACCGTATGAGTCTGTACAGACCCGTGTAGTTGACTGACACTTCTTAATTTTTTTCAAACTACAAAGTGTAGCAACCACCGCAGTAGGCCAATATTTCCCCCGAGGTTCATTTTCAGAAACATCACAAAACACATTATTTTGTTTTGTAACGAAATTAATGAGATAAATTGACAAAATTATTGAAATTTAGACGAATTAAATATTTCATGTTATGTATCAGTTACCTTGCATTTAATTCGAAACAAAACGAGTTGCCTCTTTTGAAATTATTTTCGATTTAAGTTTAAATGCATCGTTTTGTATGCAACAATGAATTTTCATTCAATATAAAATGACAGATTAATGAGCCAATGAATGAGCCAATTCAAATAATTAGGAAGTTGTATGTGTAATCTATTAAAATAAACCAACAAAAATTTAACATATACTGTCAGCTAGCCTACTAAAAATTATGAAAGATTGAATAACAAACACCTTCATATGAATGGATACATCAAGCAGGTTCAAGCCTAAAGTTTTAAGTCAACTACCAGCCTAAATTTATGTACAGCGAAATTTAAACACCATACCTTCTTGATATTGAAATTTTAGATACACTGTTTGACAAGAAGGAAAAGATCAGAATCAACTACAAAACTTTCAATAGTTAATTTTATAAGCAAGCTAGAACAATGAGTATGGAATTTGACTTATGCTAAATGTTGTACACAAGTTTTTAGAATGATATTAACCAGTGTAAAAGTGTCATAATCAGGTTAGTTTAAATTGATAAGTGATTACTATGTACCTATCACTCTATTCATCTAGGTTTAAGTTTCAAGCAGATTCAAGTGTAAAATGTCCACTTCCCCATACTGAAGGTTTATGATTTTTTCCCTAGGTATTCTGGCTTTTTCCACCTTTAACATTTGACTACATTGATATTTTGACTTGGACATATTTTATTACTCCAGATCAGAGCAAAGACATTGCACTTTTAGGCAACACACAGCATTAAGAAATGATGACAGTTTCTTAAATGAGAGCTAAAAGTCTATCGCTATACCTGTTGAAACCTGCAAAAAGCATATAAACATTTTAATCTTTTGAACAGTAAGCAGTTGCCCATGGTTCTTGTGCCAGCCAGTACACTCCTAAAGCTACCCTTAGTGTGACTATAACTGGTGGCATGCGATGCATATATAGTTTATGTCTTTTTGTATTAGTGCATATTAATGGGGCAACTTTAAGGTTATATATTGCCCAGACTACGATTGCTGCCCCATGGGTCTAATGTCCTAACACCTTTGAATCTCAATATAAGTTAAATAATCTGTTCTGGGACATAGAGTACAATCAATTATATAATCCATCTTTTTTTCTTTGCCTTGAAAATTCATTCTATTTGGCCATACTGATGCATTGTTTTCAGTGAATTAAAAGGGAATTATTTTTGATAATATTATTTTTTCTGTTATTTTTTTCAGAAAACATAGTCTTTTATTTAAATGGAAACTGTCTCAAAGTTGCATTGGGAAACACAAACAAATAATTTTCCATTTGTAGTTGGTGGTGTCTTGATATAAGTAGAATGATAGCAAATCTCAGGAATCATGATATAATCTTTGTTTTATTTGAAAATTTCAGACATGTTAATTAATGAAGTGGAAAATGCTGTTCAAATTTGGGATTACTGTGATAGTGCTTATTGCAATCTATCTGTATTTTGCTTTGAAATCTGAAGATGGTGGCTTGAATATATCCGAGAGTGATACTGGAGTAGATTCACAAATTGAAAATGAAGTCTCTGTTAAAGACAAGGGAGATAATGATGTGAATAAAAATTCCAAACAAGCACTGAAAACAGAAAATGGTAGATCTGAAACTGAGAATATCAGGTAATAAGCTGTTCTGTACCAAACTTAGTCAAATCAAGACAGAGAATAATTCATAAATTGATATTTGCATTCATTTATCTCTGTATGAATGGTACTTGTTCTGCCATAAAGAGTTACAGGATAATTCAGTGCAGTAACTTTAAATCGGGACATCTTTGACTATTTAATTTTATCTAGCTTTAGGCTCAAATTTAAACTGTAAGCTTGATTTTATACGTAATTCCAAAAAAAAAGTAAATAAATAAAATAAAAATGTTTTAAAAAAATTGTTATAAATTTTTGTTCATTTCTTTTTTAGAATAAATGTATAAATTTTTTAAATTGTACATTTCCATGTTTAAGATTGATTCTAAATTTCAGCCCCAAAATACTTTTGATTTGAGAAATGATTGAAATTCATTTTGCTACATTAAGATAAATTGACATATTTTAATTACTTGTGATTTTAGGAAGACAAAACGATGGTTAGATGCTGTACATCTGTCAGTGGTTGCTTGTGGTGACAGAGGGGAGGAGTCAATAGTCATGTTTAAGTCAGCAGTACTTCTGTCCAGAAAGCCATTGGTGTTTCACATATTTGCAGATTTGCCATTACAATCATACTTCAAACGACAGGTATATTGCATTATTTGTTACAGTCTTGAATTAAAGCCTGCTGGGCTAAAAAAAATAAATTTTTTTTATAAGTATCTTTGCGGTCAACTTTAGAAAGAAAAACAATTTATTTTACCAAAAACTGGTAAATCTAAAACACCCTTTTCTTTCTATTGTTCAAAAATTAAAGATTTTTAGGGATGACAAAACAACTTGAAAATATTTGTTGACAGAGAAATAGGATATTTAACTCGACTGAACAAAGCATGGTAGGCAGTATATCAAACTCTGAAACTAAAATTGATGTCTAGTGTATAGGTGGGGGACATCAGTGACCAAGTTAGGGTTTGATTCTTTTTTGGTCATGAGGCCTTTGGTGCACAAGTGGTCTAAAGTGTTTGCTTACAGAGTGCTTCTTATCATTTGAGTTTTTAATTAACACTGTCAGGTCCCTGTGTGAGAATGCTTGTCAGTTTACTTGCCAAAGGCTATTAATGTATTTCTGTGAATATTTTGGTTTCTAGCTGAATTCCAGAACTGATCTTCTAGGTATAAGTGGAATACACTTGACTGATGCCTCAAACACTGATACTCCATTCCAGTTTACATGTTGTTTATTGAAAATTTTTGGAAGGGTACACTGCTGTAGTTTGTGGATTGCACAATATATGTATATAGCTATTGCTCTTTAAAAGTAAGAATTAGTTTACATGTGTTCATAAAGGAAATGATTATGTCTTAAAATGTAATGAAACAAGAATGCTTATATTATGACGAGTACATGTATTTTATCATCATTTCAGCTAGATTTCTGGCCAGATGAATTTCGAAATAAGATTGTATATTACCACATATACAATATAACATTTCCCTCAGAAAACACAGAAGAATGGAAGAAATTATTCAAGCCATGTGCATCACAAAGATTATTCATTCCAGTATGTAACTTGTTTGCCACACATGTCCAACTTGATGTTCATTAATTATGATCTTTGCTTTTAACAGATAATTGAATCCTGTGAAACTCAACTCAAGTCAAACTGAGCAAATGTATCATTGTTTGAGCTTCTGCCTGTTTGTCATTGCCATAAGCCACACCCCCTAACCAATGATGTTCAGTTGAAGTAAAGTTAATGAATATTCAGTAACTTCCCTTTTTTCTGATTCAACATACCAGTGGATGTGAATGTGGTAAAACCTGAAAATAAAAAAGTGAAATGTAAATAAGCAAAGTTGAAATGACCCGATATATATGCAGTGCAGGGCAGGAGATGGAACACTTGACATCCCCTCCTTTAGACAAGTGCTCTACCACTGAGCTACCAAGTATACATTCCTCCACTCTTAGTCTTGAGTTTCTGGATGAGAAATCTTACCCAAACGTTCTTGGATTTACTTTATAGGACCTGCAATTGCCAATCTCCCACATTATTCATTTAATGTTTACTTTGTTTTGTATACAGTTTCACTTAATAAATATAAAGGCAATAATTGATTTCTCACTTACACAAGAGTTATTCCCCATGGATGCAATCATCTTAACAATAAAACTTTTCTCAGCAGGAGAAGCAAAATAGGTGACGGACCAAATTGGAAGTCATAAGTACCTCTTTACTTGATAAACAACATAATATAAAAGATTTATCAAAATTCATTGAAAGAAAGAAGAAAAGTTTCCTGTAGAGATAACTCTAGTTTTTCTTTCACTCTTTATTATCCTTGTCTTTTCAGTCTATCCTGACAGATGTAAATTCTTTGATATATGTAGACACAGATATGCTATTTCTCCGTCCATTAGAAGACTTGTGGAGTTTCTTCAGCTTATTTAACAGTACACAGTTAGCAGCATTGGCACCAGAACATGAAGACACTGCTACAGGCTGGTATAACAGATTCGCCAGACATCCTTATTATGGTCTTCTAGGTAATAAGCTATATAAATGATTTTGAATGTGAATTTCATGCATATAATAATATTATATAAGTAACAGTTTTAAGTTAAGTTGAGAAATGGTGCTTCGTAACCCATGCAGTCAGGATTCTTTCACTTATTTTGAAGTGGTCAGTTCTGGGATGGTTGAAGAAACTGGAGTGTCTGGAGAAAACCACCAACCTTTGTCAAGTGAACTGGCAAACTTTCTTACTTTGGGATATGCTTAAGTGGGATTCAAACCTAGATGGTAAGAGTGCACATTAGACCACTTGCCCATACATATGCCCAGTATTTTAGTGACTTGATATGGTTTAAATAATAAGTATGAACATGTCAGACAAGAACAAATATGTGAGTTCCTGTTTTTAGATCACCTGAGCACAAAGTGCTCAAGTGAGCTATTGTGATGGGTCATTGTCGGTCATACATCAACTTTTGATTTTTAACACTCCTGAGGCCACAATTTGAATGCAATCTTAATCAAACTTGCTCAGAATGATCCTCGTGACAAAAGCTAGCCCAAGTTCGTATATGGGCCATATTGGGTCAATAAGTAGGTCACTATGTCAAATAATAGAAAAACCTTGTTAACACTCCTGAAGCCCCAATTTTAGTCCAATCTTCATTAAACTTAGTCAGAATGATCCTCTTGACATAAGCTAGCTCAAGTTCATATATGGGCCATGTTGGATCAATAAGAGGTCACTAGGTCAAATAATGGAAAAATCTTGTTAACACTCCTGAGGCCCAAATTTGAGTGCAATGTTGATCTAACTTTGTCAGAATGATCCTCTGGACAAAAGCTAGCTCAAGTTTATATATGGGTCATGTTGGGTCAATAAGTAGGTCACTAGTTCGAAATATAGGAAAAATCTCTTTTAAAAATAGAAGCTCCAGTTTGCCAAAATCAAGCTGAGTGTACATTATTTTCAGATGAGCATCCAGGTCCTTCATGGCCCTCTTGTTTTAATTTACTGACTATGTATAAACCATAATAAGTCACCAACAATCTAATAAGATTATATATTTCACCCATTATCCTTGAAGAGAGTTTTTGTCAGCAGATTTGGAGAAAAAAGTCATCTTTTTTTTTTTTTTTTTTTTTTTTTTTTTTTTTTTTTTTTTTTGACATTATGTACGTAAAGTTGTAAAATGAAATTGTTAAATGTGTAATATGTAAGATATAATGTAATATTCTTAATATTTTTAACTTATTTCCTGACAGGTGTGTCATAAAGTTAACACAACTAGAGTTTCTAGCAGATCCAACATTTGTATTTGATGAAATGTTATCCATATTTTGGAAACAAGAACAATTCAAGAATGTTGAATACTTTAGCATTTGAATTGTCCAATTTTCACTTTATCTTTCAATGCTTCATATGCCATCCATTTTCTTTTAGGTGTGAATTCAGGAGTCATGTTGATGAATTTAACCAGACTAAGAAGTTCTGAGTGGTTACAGTCAATGCTAGCTTATTATAAAGAATACAGATATAAAATTACTTGGGGAGACCAGGATCTTATAAATATTTATTTTCATTATCATCCAGGTGAGTAACTAATTAAATGAATGGTTATTTTCATTATCATCCAGGTGAGTAACTAATTAAATGAATCATTATTTTCATTATCATCCAGGTGATTAACTAATTAAATGAATGGTAATGTTCATTATCATCCAGGTGAGTAACTAATTAAATGAATGGTTAAAAGAATGATCTCCCCTGTTCCCCAGTGCTCACTGAAGAGTGCTTGGTGTAAGATAATCAATAATGGATACAAAAATATTTACAGGAAATGTTGGGAAATCATAATCTTATAAATATTTATTTTCATTATCATCTGGGTGAGTAACTAATTAAAGGAATGATTATTTTCATTATCCCCCGGGTGAGTAACTAATTAAATGAATGGTTATAAGAATGATCTTGCCTACCCCATTGCTCACAGATAAGTGCTTGGTGTAAGATAATTAATAATGGAAGCTAGCTTATGAAAACATTTACAGGAAATGTTGGGAGACCAGGATCTTATAAATTTTTTTTCATTATCACTCAGGTGAGTTGTTTACCAAATGAATATTTATAAGAATGATCTCACCTACCCATGTGCTTGCTGATAAGTTCTCCATGTAAGATAATTAATAATGGAAGCTTGCTTATTATAAAGAATACACACAAAAGCTTAGGGAGACCAAAAACAACAAAAATATAATATCTTCAGAAGACCAGGTTCTTACCATTATTTTTGTTTTCATTATCATACAGGTGAGTAGCTTATCAAATGAATTGTTTTAAGAATGACTTTCCCTACCAGGATGCATATTGGAAAGTGCTTAGTGTAAGAATGTTTACAACTAATTCTAGAATGCATATACAAAATAATCTGGTGATATCAGGTTCTTATAATTATTACATTATTTACCATCCAGGTTAGTGGCTTATGAAATAAATGGACCTACTCCAATGCTTGCTTGAGCATGTTTGGTAAAGGAATGGTAACAATAGATGCTAGCCTAATTGTTATATAAAAATATTTACAAAATAATTTTGAAAGACCACAATCGATTTTATCAATGTTTATTTTCTTTATCTTACATATGAGTAGTATAAGTAATGTGCAGGGATGGGGACGATTACTGTCAAATGTAATCGATTAATAATTGATTGCTTGAAGAATTTCTGTGTAATCTATTATTAATTGATTACTCTCATTTTTATATGTAATCGATTACAATCGATTGCTTTAGCAAATGTAATTACAATTACTTTTCGATTACTTTCAATTACATACGCTGACAACAAAGATCAACACAATTATGCAGCTCAACTTATTTATAAGGATAATTTTGAAAAAATCTGTCATTTATTTGTAATTAGTCAAATAGAATTTTAATACTATCAAGGTTTTGAGATTGAGAATTGAGGTTATCATTTTGTAATAGAATAAAGAACTTAACTCAGTTTTATTTTAGCATGAAGGGTATCAGTTTCCATCTAGAAAAAACTGTCAACACTGAAAGTCATAATCTTTCATTTGATTGAAAAAGTAATACAGTAAAGCTTGCAAAGAAGCCTCAATGTGCATAAGGCTTTTTTTGCCATAGTAATCGAAATGTAATCGAAAGTAATCGATGATTACTGCATATTTTTTATTGTAATCGATTAAATTACGATTACATGTAATTGAAAATTTGGACTATTACAGATTACTGTCGATTACCTGAAAAATTGTAATTGATTACAATTGATTACGATTACAGATTACGATTACCCCATCCCTGGTAATTGGGCTAACTATCACTTGGTGATACCCTTTACATTCTTGCAAAAGTATTAATTTCATTGGTGATAGAATATGGAATAATTTGGCCTTTGTACATACAATATGATTAATCAAGAAAATTATTGTAGAATCTTTCGGTTATGATTTGGAACAATAGTTTTCTACACATGTAATGGCTATCACATTGTACAATAACAAATCAGATCAGTATGTTCAGTTGTAAAGCACAAGTTGGGTAATCTTTTGATGCTGTATTGAGATTAAGCTATGAATATGGTGTTTTTTTTCCTTTTAGATGAGTTGTATGTATACAATTGTGACTGGAACTATAGGCCTGATCATTGTATGTATATGAGTGTTTGTAAAGAAGCAGAGAAAAATGGCGTATCTGTCTTACATGGTTGTCGAAGAGTTTGGCACAATGACAAACAACCAGCCTTTAAAGCTATTTATACAGCATTTAAAGAGGTATTTATAACTTATGTTATATCAATAATTATGAAAAAAGGCTGAAAATATTTAATTAGCCACAAACATAAACAACAGATTTTGTCATCTATGATTGATTGTTAATCAAAGTTATGGAACACTATGAAATTTTCAATACATCATACTATAGTATGTGACTAGACACCACCTAGCTGTTCAAGTTGTGCAGTATTGTGAGAAAAAAAATTTTATATGTCATTTCATGTAAGTGACTGCCAGTGTCATAATCAGCAATTATATTGATAAATATTGTATTGAAATTTTTTATATGTCATTTCATGTAAGTGACTGCCAGTGTCAGTATTTATCAATAATTGTTTATGTACTGTATGGTCAAAAATGGAATAATTTGATTTGCTATTAATTCAGGCAAGATATGTCTTCCTTTTGACAGGTGTATTACTATATTTATCAACAACCATGTACTAATGGTCAACATATAAGGAGCTAAATTTAAGGGTTTTTTCTACATTATTTAACTTTGACTTGATCCTGTTCAGGTCCAATTCATATATGACTTTGTACTGGTTTATTGTCAGAGTAATGTGACTCAGTTGTACCTTTCATATAATCTAGTATTTTGTATTATCCAAAGTCAGGAATTTCTTTGTAAGTTTCACTTGATTCTTTGCTAAACCCAAATAGCACTAAAATCTAATTGAACAAATGGTGGAAATGAATCCAGATTTTATTTTATCTTGCAGTTTCTTACAGAGAGATACAAAAGTGATAGTGATTTTGTTTCTGACCAACCTTACAGTATATCATATTGAAAATTTTAAGAAATTTCTGAATATATTTTGTGATGTTTTACCATGTATTGTTTTAATTCATATTTATCTATTTATTTATTTATTTGTTCGTTTATTATTTATTTAGCACAGACTTGGTGATGATTTGGAATATTCATTATTAAAGAACATGGATCATAATCTTGTCAAGGCTGTTAATACACCATGTGGAAAATTAAAGAAGATATTGTTGAAAAAAATATCAAGTGTTATTAAAGAAGTTAGCTAATAGTGTACAAGTAGTCCCATACTGGTAGTTGTTTATATTTTGTGATTATTGAAAAGGCTTTACTTTTTTTTTTTCATGGGCAAAAATGCAATAATTATAAAGAAATTGGGTTTTATGTATAAATGAAATTGAATTATTTTGTCCATTTATCCTTGTTTTTTATAAAAACAAATTTTTTCTAGTATTTAACCTTCTCAGCCTATATCCACGTTTCTTTGCATGCTTTTTTCTAGATTAAAATTTTGTTTCATAGTCTTTCTTTTCTGTAGTAAGATATTTTTATTGCTGTTTTGTGTTTGCCTGATGGTTGTAAATGACAGCAAGGAGAGAGAAAAGCTTTTAATAAAACCACTTTGTTAATTGTTGAGCCTGGCATTGCAATAAGGCAAGACTTCGGTGTTACTTTTCCGGTGTCGTCATAGGTGACGGCGACATGTCAAAATGTGAAAGTTTGTGTTAAAGTAATGTTATGTTTGCTCGATCAAAAACTAACCAGGCGAAACATTTGAATTCGTGGAATTCTTGTTTTATATTGTTATAATACATTCCTTTTTGTTACATCATGGGACCAAGTTTGACGTGTAGGTGAAAGAATTGAAAATTTTTAATATATACAGATTATTTAATTTCTTTTGTTCGAAGTATCATGTGCATTGTATTTTTCTTAATCTGATATTTGTTGTCCATTGTTTCTATACATGAATTTGTTTAACCATCAATGTCATTGAACCCATGAAGTGCAAGATGTAGTCATGTTGTATTCATTGCCTTACATCAGCAAGCTGATAGGAGTTTGTCTCAAACTTTTTTATTCCTAATGTATATATTGATAGAAAATTAAACTTTTTATATAGATTCATCACAGACAATGCTATGGAAATGGCAGCAGAAAATTGATGACCGTGACCTTGTCACATACCGTATCATTTAACACTTTTCAGACAAAATCTGGTGATCTGTTGTTGAAGCAAATCAATCAAATGTTGCACATATATATATATATTTTTTTAATTTGAATTGTATAACTGATAATATGGTTAGAAGGATTTTTAAAACTGGGCAAACACAATATTTTGTGTACAAGAGTATATTTGGGTAATTGTGTTTTATGTGCCATTAAAGATTTTTTCATTTAAAGGATAATTAAATAATGGCTTCAGATTTTTCCTATTTCTATCATTCAAAGAAAAACAGAGAAAAAAATCTATTAAAAAAACCAATAAGATATTTACATGAAAGAGAAATTATTCCTGTTGTATGGATATGACTTATATACCAAATACTGGTACTTATTATATTGTTTATCTGTAGCCGTAGTTAACGCACAGAATTTTAATTTGTATGTTGTCAAATTAAATGATTAAGTTAACTGCCTTAGTTTTCTCCTACCAACTGTTTATCACCTTCCCATGAGAAGTCCTTTTTAACCCTACAACGACCAATGTTAACTGTTAAGTCTTATGATGGTCTAAGTTCTGACTTCTTATTGAAGTTAAGTGATGAAATCTATTATGATTAGCAAATAGCAATATCAGGTATACAACTGAAAATTGTATACTGTATAAGTATTTTTGATGGACTTCGTTAAATATTTCATATAGGAGAAATTTTATTATTAGTTATTATTAGGATAAGAACACTAAATTAGCCCCATATCAAAATAAGCAATATATATATATATATATATATATATATATATATATATATATATATATATATATATATGAATGAGTGTGTGAACATTATTTTACCTTGTTTTTTTAGGGCAGCTACTGCAGATCAAATTGATTTCTACAAAATTTATTTGGTTGTTGCATTATGAAAGAATGCAATGCCAAATACTTTTGGTTTTTTCCAATATATGCCAATAAAACATTTTTGTTACTTTATGTATATGTACTTGTTGTTTTCTTGATAAGATCAACCAACAACTCATTCCAAAACTATTTTCAAATCTTATAGCTCTGGAATGTTCAAATTTTGTCTATAGCAAATAGATTCAATAGTTCAGGAAATTAGATTTCACAAGTTTGAAAAAAAAAACTTTTTGCACTTTATATATAACATGTCACAGAACAATTTTATTTAATAATTTGTAAAGATATTTTTATGGATTATACTTTTTATGCATAGTTATATACATGTACACTAGCTTGAATATGATTTGTATTTACATAATTTATTTAAATCATTTATATTTTGTCAGAATTTCATTCATAAAATTTCATAGATTTTTGATTTTTTAAAATATTATTAGAAAACTTGATGCATTTATTTCCATGTTTTGTTTTTTTTTTTTAATTTTTAATTCATTTTGAAATTAATGATAGATCTAGATTCTCACAAGAATAGCTAATCCAACTTATTTTTATTTATGTTGGAATTGTACGCACTCATTTCAATATGCCAATACTATATGGTTGTACAGTCAAACCTGCCTTAAAGGCCACCTCTCTATAAGGGACACCTGCTTATAAAGCCAATAAAATTCTATCCCAGCTGTTCTTTATTCATATTAATTGAACTTGTATATAAAGGCCACCTGTCCATAAAGGGGTGACCTTTATAGACAGGTTTGACTGTATATTGTATGTATGTACTCATCATAAATTATTTTAGGGGATTGATTTCAAACTTTCTGGAACTGTCGAGGGGATTGTGTAGATGTGCATTTGTGAGTTTTGTTGCTAAATGATGCATTTTTTGGAAGAAACTATACTTTGTATTACAAACTATGTAGGGAATTACTATGTAAATCTTCTAATGTGGAAGTGTAAATATGGATGTTGGTTTTTAGGTTGCTGATTATTACATTATTCTGAGTAATCTCTTTGAAATTTCATCTGCACTATGACATTGTTTATTGAAATTCTAGTTTTGTTTATTTTTATTGATAAAATCTAAAAAGGTCATTCAGTAATGATGACTGATTACAAATAAAACTTGTGATTTGATTATTTTAATGAAGAAATGTAGATTAACAATTACTGAAAGTCGGTTAAAAAAAATTTTGATGGGGACAAAAAACCATAGTGTCAGGTGGTTGGTAGCTACTTATTAGATATATAACACATCTTTTCCTGCAGAAAATTCAGCAAACTTGTCTCTGCTGTATTAGAACTATACATCTTGTCCTCACAAAATCCAGCTGTATGGTTGCTTCTGTATCAAAATGATACAACAACTTGTCCTCAAGAAAAGCTAGCTAGTCTTTATACAACGTGTCCTCAGTTTAAGCCATTTAACAAAATCAAAATACCTTGAGCAGTGACATTTAAAACATCACTTGAGCTATCTAAATTGTGTTTTATATAACAACCTGTCAGCTTATCAGTATCTATGATATTAGAACAATTACAGTAAATGCTCAATTTCAAGCATGTTTTTCCTTAGAATATCATTTATATAAATAGCTGTTATGAGCACAAGAACAATTATTTGTGATATGTAAAAGACTTTTTTGCATTTCAATGGTATACACATGTACTTAAGTATTTTTCTGCAAAAATAATCAAAAGCGTTATCTTTGAGGATACCATTTTGAATTTTTGAATGAATGATTAGAATATTATACTCTCTAAAATTTTGCTGCTGTAGCATATAGGTAGTAATTCAGCATCATAAATTTACTGCATACTACCTGGTGTTCGAGATAGATATTGAAAATTTGCTGCAAATCTAGAATGATGTAATCTCAGTTCTAAATGGGAAAAAAAAACACCTTTTTCACAGTATTTCAGAAATAAGTTTTAGGTCTGACATTATTTCTTTTGAGTGTGTCAAAAAAAAAAGAAAGAAAGAAAGAAAGAAAAAGAAAAAAAAAAGAAACTTCATAAGGGAACTGGAAAACTTTCTTCTCTCACTTAGATCTGTCCAAGTAGGGTTCTAGGCTACGTTGTGGGAGGTGCCATAATTATCTTTCTTCACCTGACTTTTGGAATGTATAAGGTTTCATTTTTTAAAAGAAAATCTGGGTAACCTAAAAAAAAATGTGTGTTCAAGTAGATGATCCAATACCTCCTTATATATAAATTTGAGAATTCAATTAGACCATCTTTGGGATAGGTAAAAAATTCAACCTCTGTTTAATCAACTTTTATACCAAAAATAAGTTCAACAAGTGTCATATGTCATACATAGTATATGAATAAAATTAGTTAGTTTACACTAGCCATTTATGATAAGATTGTTTAATTTTTGGTACAATAATGTTTTTCATAATTGTTAATATTTTTGTTACCATTTTGAAATTTATACAAAATACAAATTTTTAATATTGATGCATCTTAAAATAAAAAATAAAATCACTATATTTTGTATGGTTCTATTGTTAGTTTTTGTACAGGTAATTTTATAAATTTTGCTGAAATATTTAATTTAGAATATTTATTCGTGTAATTTTATATGTTTTGTCTATTTCAATGTATTTTTTGGCTTAAAGTGTCATGTTTACAAGAAAGTATAAAACAGCTATTGTGGATAAAGATCTAACTCCTTTTGAGTTCATAAAATTAAAACACTCCCAATATTATTATTATTATTATTATTATTATTATTATTATTATAGACATTTATAATATTTTATAAGATTAGGATGCTAGACAGTGAAACTTAGTAAGCAAATTGGTATAAGCATTCATCTTAGTAATGTTATCGTACATTATTTTTAAACCAACATGATTATAATCAAGAGTTGTTTTATAAAGTATTGTAAACAGTGCAGTCAAATTAAGAATGGCCACCTTCCAAATATCATTCATTCTTGTGCAGCTGAATCATGTTATTTGGTACTCCTGGTTCAGATTTTTTGGGGATTCAAGTACTGTAGGAACCAATTCTTTCAAAAAAAAAAGATAAGTTTTTTTTACTTCATAAAATACTATATTTGGGTGTTAATTTATCAAACACATTGTAAGGTACCAAATACACATGGACATATATATACCTTTATATACTAGTATTTGTTGCTGTTTTTCTTAACTCATCTGTTACAATAAATCAGAATGTGTTTTGACTAAAATCCATTTTGAAAATTACATAGTCACAATCAAAATCATTAAAGAAAGAAAGAATTATTATTCTAAAAATAAAAATAAATAAATAAATCAATGAAAAATAGAGAAAAAGGGGCATACATATTGAGACCATTTATAGCAGAATTATAAAATGTATTCATGTCTCTAGACACAGCAATAAAGTAAGGTTTTTTTTCAGTGAAAGCAAACTCACAACCCTCTAAGAAAATTAGGACAGAAAAAGCCTTCTTTTTTTATAATTAATAAAGTTCTCTTTGTAATTGAAAAATAAATGAACATTAACAAGCAAGTTATTTGCATGAAGCCGCATGTTATTTGATAATATTCACCAAATTGGTTTTTTTTTTATCCAAAAAGAAGTTATGATTAGTTTAAAATAGTTCATTGGAGGAGCTCTCCAAATGGGCTGGCTTCTGTAAATACAAAAGTCAGTATCAGTACAAAAAACAGCTTTTGCTTTGAAGATGCAATGCCTAAAAATACCAAAAGAAAAACAAGAAAAAGCTTTATACCTTCCGGTTCTATTCTAGAAAAAATACTGAAAATTCAATGGTAACGGAAAAAATGTCAAATATATTTAAAAATTTTACAAAAAGATTGGATTGAAACAGAATTCTTTTATTGGCGTGGTCATTTCTGTAATGGTGGAGGAAACTGGAGTGCCTCAACACAGAGCTCAGACAAGCAAACAGTAAAACTGTCTTACATAAGATCTGCCCTGAATGGGAAGTATATAGCAATTAACATCAGCTGCCAAGTAAATTGAAGATGGGATCTTACTGAACACATCCTGAAAGTGGAAAGTGATTTTAACAGCTTCAGGATGAACACAGGAAAGAAAAAACCTAGGGAACAATAACTGTAACATGTTCAATCCCTAATTAGAGTTTTATATATATATATATATATATATATATATATATATATATATATATATATATATATATATATATATATATAGTCACATTGACCTTTATGATATTTAGAAAAAAAGACCCAAGGGAAGGCAAAAACATCCTGCCAGAAAACACAGGGAAAACGATAGGTTGGGACAATAACATCCAAATTACAGCATCATGTATGTCATGTGCTGATTTTGAATTTCTATTAAAAATAATGCATTTAAAATCAGCACATGACAGCGAGAAGAATATACATGTACTTGTAATATACCACTCACTTTTTAAAATAGACTCTATTTTGTTTATTTTATTTATTTATTTATTTTATTTTAATTTTTTAATTATAAGCATTTAAAAAGTGTCATGCGACTCGCCTTTTAGTGAAGATGACAATAAGGAACAATATTTCGGCATGCACTCTTGATAATAATGATATAAAATACATTCCTTCACATAAGAACCAAAGGTGTCTTGTAGTAAATGTATATATATATTTAGGTCTAATACCAGAATGTTTGCCAGTTTACATAGGAAATTCACTTAATTTTATCGTAAATGCACTCATTCATATGCAAAAACGCCCCAAAACTTTCCCAAGCTACACAACATTCTGTTGCATTTTGTACTATAAAAACTCAACAATCTTCATTTTTATATAATTCTATATAGTTTTACCGGATGTGTATTCTAACTATTGACATCATTGGGTTTTTTCTCTAATTCCTGTGTTTGATATTTAATCAGTACATTTTGGCGAGGTCGATTTGAAGCTAAAGTCTAAAACAACAGCTGTTCTGTTCAGTTAATTAATTCACGTTGTTGAATTAAGATTAGTTAAACTTGTAAGTTTTTTGTTTATTTTTCCTATACTTATTGCAACTTCGATACCAATGTGTATATTGAAAATAAACTTAATGCGCACCTAATGCATTTAATCCTGATAACAAATTATGTAATACACGGATGCGAGACTTATCTCCCCTGAGGTGTGAAATCGACATAAATTGCTGTCTGCACAGTCTGGGGGTTTCAAATCAAAACTCGTAGATATAAACGATTTTTTTTCTTTCATTTCAAATATCTTATGTCAGTATCTTATGTTAGATAAAACGTATCCAATAATTTAATTTTCGAACAATTCATTAGTATTTTACTTGTATCAAAACGTTCCTAGCCACGGCTAAAGTTGCCAATGAGCTTTTCATGAAAACGGAGTGTGGACCATTTGGAATCCACTAGAAACTGAGAATTCAATAAGTTCCATTATATTGGTTGATTTGATTATAAGTCTGATACCTGATAGATGAGAGGGTGGTGAATTTATGGGCGTTTTACGCCACAGTCAAGATTTTTTTTTACTAATGTCCACGGCTGTTCTGTCAGTCTTGGTGATGTTCAATAAAACGAAATTTCCAGAATAAAAAACATGACTTTGATTATCGAATTACAGGAACAAGGGCGTTATGAGGCGCTGTGATTGGGACTGATGCTCTAAAGAAATGGGAAATTGGTTGGTTGGTTGAATATTGTTTTACATTGCATAAGTTTTCCGTGTTAAGTAATTTTCCTGATTAATCTCGAGTATTGATATAACCACAGGCTCACGCATGCGTGAACAGCTACTAATATTTTTTATATGCTCTGTACTAGGCGACCATGAGAATGCTAGTACACTCCCGGAATGCCACATTGCTGACCACTCAGTCCTTTATACCGGTACTGAACCAACCAGTAATGGCTCTAGACAAGGAAAATTCCTTTTACTAGCAGTCGACCGGGTTCGAACTAACAACTACACACCTTGGGCATTGAAGGCTAAAGCCTAAAAAATCTCGGCCAACGAGGCTATACCACTGGCAAAAAAATGGAAGAGATTATTCAATTAAATTGAATACTAGTATTTTGATTGTGGCCTTTTTTAGTTTTTTTTTCTAATTTATATTTTCCGAATGAAATGTCAGATAAATTTAAATGTGACAGCTAATTCTCGTGGTTTTTTTTTTTCTGCGTCAGCCATCAAGATCATTTAGATAAAAGTTTAAACAATGGACAATTCTACCCTACTTTACTTCCGCAACGTGACGTGACACGCAAAATATTTAGTAATGAAAGAATGTCCGGCTTTAGATCTTCCTTTACATCAAACCCAAGACTTCCCGGCTAAACGTGACAAAGATAGATAGATGATAAAGTACATTCATTGGATTTTTCATATTGTGTTATACAGTTTAAGGCGTTTTTGACAGGCGTTTCTCCAGTAGCTACGTTTAAAAACTTCGGAGATAAAACGGAAATATAAAGATAGAAACGTGTAACAGTCAGGATAACCCTTTAACATTGATCACTGAACTGTTTCTTACTTAAAATGATCCCAAACCTTACACGATATAATACTGCGTAAATAGTCTCTATCAAAAACAGATAAAAACTTCATTAATTCAATCGTTCGTTCAGAACGTACAATGATCCAACTTGACTTGATACAGCAATTCAAACGGTGGGCGCACTGTTTTGTAACTTGCCTGCATGTTGTATTAAGGACATGGCAAGATTGATTGATTGATTGATTGATTTATTTATTTATTAAAATTTGTACTTTATTTCATTTTCGAGGATAAGAATGCACCGCGGATATGGATGGTTTTTGATATATGCCTATGTCCATCAAGAGAGAGAGAGAGAGAGAGAGAGAGAGAGAGAGAGAGAGGGGGGGGGGAAATAAATATATACTGTACCTTATGACTCAAAACCTGTAAGAGATTCTTTCTTGTGTTGTATATAACACTATCGGTTAAATTTTATTACATTATCGATTGAATAAAAGATATTACATTACCGGGAAGTGCGTGTTACATTATCGGTTAGAAATTTTTTTTTAACATTATCGGTTAACTGCAATTACATTATCGGTTAGAAAAATTATTACATTATCGGTTAAATTTTGTTACATTATCGGTTGTTATTACTATATCGGTGAATTTTTATGACAATATCGGTTGATGTAACAATTTCGGGAATTTATTACATTATCGGGTTCAACAACCTCCTAATATCCATATTTGTGTTTCCGGTACGTATACGTTATGCGTATTTTCTTTCTTAACTCATTTACGTTACCATTGACTGTTGCTCTAACGATTTTAGATTCCTTGCTCACTTAAAAAATTCCTGTTTTTCAGGGTTCGTTTGGAAAAATGTTTACTAATTAGGACCTTGGTACTCAAGTGATCTATAGCACCGGCTTAAGAATCGCAGTACCTCGCACAGCCTCCGAATCCCACTCAGCGGACAAAAGTTTCCCATCTGCTTTCCAAAAGTAAAGTGGTTTTATTTGGATATTTCCATTTCCTTAGCTATTCCAGAACTTTCAGCTTTGATACAAGTAAAAAGAGTCTTGACTGGGATGTTGTTTAACAAATAAAGCTCGTTTGTCTATAGAAAATAAATTTCGTCGAGATACAGTATTCGGTTTGTTCCTCCATACCAGTCAAGATCACTTCACTGCTATCAATGTGACCACAGCTTTGAGTGTAGTCCTTTGCAACACTGTTATTGCGCTAAGTATTGTACCACAGAATTAGTTTTAAGTCGAGTTCTCAAGTGTGGACAGGAGAAAAACGTAACTTCAATATATTTGCGACGATATAAAACGCATGTTAAAAATATCTAGATAATACTGTATTATCATGTAATGTTATGTAAGGCAGTGGTACGATCCGAGACAATTTATGAGAAAGTGTGTGATAAGTCTTGGTTTTTATTTCATAATTAAGTTTCGTGTACCATTATAAACTGTCAACATAAATCAAACCGTTTACAAACATCTGTATGGAAAACAAATGCTTGTGTTTACAACTCTAAATCAAAATAAAACACCTCAAAAGATAAGTCTATATTATTATACTTATATTACGACACAACCAGCTACAGATGAAGTAACAAAAAATGACTTTTTCTGTCTAAACGTATTGCATTATTTTTATACTTAATTCACGGATATTTTATTTTATGAGTTATATTTATCTATTTGTCATGTGCTGATTTTGAATACATTTTAAATAGAAATTCAAAATCAGCACATGACATATCTATATGTGACCCGCCACCAGATTTTGGGTCCAAATGAGGTATATGACATGACATATCTATATGTGACCCGCCACCAGATTTTGGGTCCAAATGAGGTATATGGGTCAAATTGAGATAATGGCATATTCTAACACCTTATCACCTTCTGTACATTGTCTATTATTATAAGAACGTTTCATAAAATCTCATAAAATAAAGTTAGTGATATGTTGATGATATCGCTTTTCTTTGCCTAGGTCTGAATCCACAAGGTTAGTATCCCAAGCAAGCAAATCCCAATCGGAACACCTTTTCCGTTTTTGTGAAGTATGACAGAAAAGGTCGAGCTATGTGCCGATTGAGGCAAATCTTAGTAGAAGAAATTTTGACAATTCGCTTAACAAAGTTCATTACTCTATTGTAGCTTTATTTTAAAGCTGATACTATTCCATTTATTTTAAAACCATTTTAAATTATTATATGGGTGTATTCTGAGAAATAAAATAAAACCTTTTAAATGTCTCTGAAACACTGTATTAAAGATATGAAACAGCATCTACCTTCTGGCTCTGCATGACCATAAATTGGTCGCTTTTTAGTGCTTGATATTGAATAATTAGTTCATTCTATTTTTACAAGAATTAACAAAATATATTGTATCAAAATGAAGAATTAAACATTTTTAAATTTTTATCATTACTTATAGTTTTCTTGTAAAAATAAAATAAGACTCCTGAATATATGAATATTTCATATACTTACTATGTATTGTTTGCCATACATTTTCTATATGGTAGTTATTAAAATAGAAATGATGAGAGACAAGCAATTTGTAAAAATGGGATATATAAGCTGTGGTGGTGTGGTAAAATCGGTGTGGTAAGACTAAAAATCCGTACGGCACCCAACAAACAATCAGTATGATCAAACAATGATCGGGATGTAAATTTAAAATACCTATTCCGTTAGTTGCATTTTTTGTAGTTTTGTAGCTAGCTTAAAACGTAATTTAACCTAGCCAAATACAGCTGAAGCAAACGAATGTAGTAAAAAAAAAGCAATACAAGAGAAACGTTTTTGAGAAAACCAAGACAAAGCATCCGAATGAAGCAATTAAAACAAACAGGACAAGACAACCGAAAAAAGCAATTAATTCAAACAAGACAAGACAATCGAATAAAACAATTAAAACAAACAAGACAAGACAACAGAATGCAGCACTTTAAAACAAACAAGACAAGACAACAGAATGAAGCAATTAAAACAAACAAGACAATACAACAGGATACAGCACTTTAAAACAAACAAGACAAGTCAATCGAATGAAGCAATTGCAATAAACAAGCAAAACAATCGAATGACAAGACAAACGAATGAAGTAACCGGACGAAAATAAAGACAAGACACAAAAATAGATAAAATTAAGACAAGACAAACGAATAAAGAAATTTAATCTAGCAAGACAAGCTTAGACACAATCAAGATTAAGATGTAATGAGAATAGTGATTATAATCCTGTTTGTAGCTGCTGTTTGTATATATCAGAAAAATGATATTCAGTTGTAATAAAAAGTATTTCGGTTTGTCTAAATCATGCTACTTCTTTTTTATTTAACCAGTGATCTCTAAACACATGAATTTAAAAATATATAAACAGGCATGTTTATTTATAGAACTTGAACTTGGCAGAAACCGGATTAAGCAAAAACACGTCGCATTTAAAAACAAAACTAATGACAAATACACACAAGACCTAATATAAACATATTTGAGACAACTAAAAAAATACCGATTTTTGACAAGACACGTGATATAATGAGGAAAAAAGTACACCAATCAACCACTTTCTTTCCAGCAGTTTCCTTGAAATAGACATGTAACACGCACAGAAATGTTAAGATGGATGGCACTTATGGGTCTTCGTAACTACACTAAGTTCAATTCAGGATTTAACTACGCTTGATTAATGTCAAGTATACTGTTTAGTCTGTTAGAAGCAAACATAATTCATTGTAAAAACACGATAGAAGCATGAAAAATAAAGTAACTTGTACGGCATGTCACTTATGGTACTGATACGTGTGATAAACTCGCACGTCAAGGAGAAGATACGAGGATGCAGTTTTAAACAATTTCAAATTACTTTTATAATGAACAAGGATATGAGTTATTTAAATTAAAACGTGTATTTCAATTTTAATATAGTATGGCTTCCTTCAACAATCTAGTTCTACATCTTTCAATGTCAGAGTGTAATTGACTGGAATGTTTATTTATTACCATTTCTTTTTTTAAAAGTCATAACGGGTTTTAAAAAACTTAATTGCAAACTTAAAAAATTTCTCTTACGTCATTAATTGTTTACGCTGAATGAATAGTTTCACTATCCAACGTATCACTGTTGGATAGTTTACTATTCAACATCTTACTGTTGGATAGTAAAATATCTAACTGCCACATGTTATTGTTTTCTGCAAATGATGAAACCGATAAAAATCAAATGCAACAAAATAAATCTAATATTTATTTTTTAAATTTTAATTTATGAACAAAATCCAATAAAGCCATTCTTTAAATCCAACACCAAAACACTTTACGCGTTAAATGTAATTCGTAAAATTTCATTGCTGCCAAATCTTTCATTTTTTTGGTCTAAGTTAGACCTCATACCCGCGAATTCACGGTCACCCAGCAATGTCAGAAAATGACCATTTCACGCATGTAATGTTGTATTGCCACAATATTCATCTCCATTTTCCCTTCGGACCTCAATTACAAAAGCTCCTAGGGCATAATCCAAAGTTACACAATCCATGGTCACTAAATCACCCTTGACTTGTTTTATATCTTCTCTATCACCGTAAAATGATTTTCGTGATTCCAACCACTTGTTTAACAAATTAACTGCCCACATAGATTTTTTTTTTTTTTTTTTTAGCAAATCTTGATTTACACATTTTTTCACGTTCAATATCCGGCATTGGTTCCTGGAATCGTTTCTCTGTATTCACAGACACAATATTATCCGACTGTGACTCTTTCAAAATATTACCAGTCCCTTGTATCAACTCATCATCAGATATGTCACTAAATAAGGGATTCTTCAGAGTAAAATTTGGCATGGCTACTTCTAGTTCAGATTCAAGATCCAAAATGGATTCAATTATAGTTTCGGTCTCATTTCCAGAAGCGCAATTTTCATTCCGAAAACTATTGGGTGTGATAAATAAATCGCCATCACTATCCATCTTGACAGAGCAAACAATGAATGTAATGAATCTCTAATGTGTGTAACCAACCGTTTCTATTCATCTATCCAACTGTTGGATAGTCAAATGCTACCTTATTTATCTAGGGGCACAAGAAGGTTTCAAATTTTTTAAGTTGGATAAATCACTCGTAGTTGTTGAATAGGCCAGAGAAAGTACCCTGTCTCGGGCCATCGGCCCTCGACAGAGGTGCTTTCTCTAGCCTATTCAACAACAACTCGTGATTTATCCTATACAGAAAAAATAAATATTTAAGACTTTTCTTTAAATATTTTAACTCACAAAAGTTCCCTGGGCAATATGTTTGGTAATTGAAAATTGAAAACTGAGACGAGTTGTAAGAGAAATGTTCTAATAACAATCTCTGTCTTCAACATAGTTGACTTTTTACTTAATCAAGATCCCCATTGTCGTAGTCAATACCCAGGTCGTTAAATTTGTTAGATGGATAGGATCCAAAAATTAACCATACCCCTGGACATCATTAAATCATCATTTCAGTGCTCGTCCAAAGTACGATGCTTTATCTAAACACATGTTCACCGTTTTTACGAAATTTTAAAACAATTTCGTTAACTTGTCATAACTGTATAAAAGGGGCAAAGTCTAATTCCGAAACTCATTTTTGCAAAGTTCAATCCCACATAAATACCAAAGCGTGAGCAAATGAATGTATAAATCAATTCTAATTAATCTTAGTCTTATGGGAAACAAAATGCATAATTACTGTAGAGTCAAGCACAGAAAACCACCGGATTCCTGTGGCGATAATGATATCGCTTTCTATACCGCAGGTAATAGCGAAGGTGTTTGCTTTGTTAATTGTGTACGACTTTTCGTGGGAAGTTTTGTCTGATAAATGAGAGAATCCAGAGACCCTACCTTTAAAGGTCATTCTCATTAATATATGTAATAGAAAATTAATTAGATGATTAATTAATGCAAAAGCACGTGCTTTTTAACGTAACTAGACGATGTACCCTATTACTTGCATGCACTGGTTGTTCATGCTTACCAAATTAGTGGGCTGTATCCAAAACGTTTTTTGTTAAAAGGCTTTTGATCAAAGAATTTTAAGAAGGCATGGTTCTAAACCATTTAATACGGATTTATCTACCAAATGTCTGTACTGAGATACCTTGCTATGTATGTCTTCCATCAATCGATGTTTGAAATTGGATCTATTTTCTAGATATTCCTGCCAGTCGGTTTTATCTGCTTATGTATATTGTATTTATGTATCGTAACAAATTCACTGTAGATACAAGCTAATTTATGACGTTATCATGTTGAATCATTCTCTTTTTTTCTTTGGTTATGTCAATGATGTAGTTATTTATGAAGTATGTTGTTTCTTTCTCAAAATAAACCGTAACATTTTTCGTTTTTAAATATTACAGGATCGGTATATTCGGTTATCTATTAGAGAAATATTTTCACTGTGAGTAGTTTGTTAGTGTAAGCTTTGATGTTGTAAATAATATCTGGGGTTTTCCAATTATGCGTTCTGACCTTGAGACATACAACATAACATTGTATATCGTACGATTCGTTTCGATCTGTTTTAGTTTTAATTGGCAGCATTTGACGTCATTTTGTATTGATCGGGGCCGCTTAGAACGTCGGGGTTGTTGAACGCAACATGTACATGCCGGATTACATTTTTAAGAAATATGTAAATTAAGTACACAGAGATATAACATTTTTCGTAAAGAAAGCTTTATAGGGTTATAGGGACCACTGGTTTTAAAATTAGTCGGGTGGATTGGTCTCACACAACGTTTTAACCTTTTTTTTCAACTTAAGTTATTGTTATTTTTCTGAGAAAAAAAATGTCAAAGCTTTTGATAGACATTGATCTGTAAAGTCAAGTTCGAAGACAAAATAATAAATGAGGAATAAATACAACAAAATTATATATCTGTGTATCAAGATTAATCAGAAATGTCGAGGTTGACCCACATACTAAATTTGGCTGTAGTTGTTAGGGTCATTGGATCAAAGACCCCTCTAGATTGGGTTGACTGTTTTAACCTCCTCATTATTTTACCGTTATATTTGATGCCAGTCCTCAGTCGAGATAACTTTAATTAAAAGTCTTTATTTTGCCTTACCTTTATTTACGTGTTCTACTTGATTGGTTCTTCTTTTTATGGTTAGATTGACAATAATTTAGTGCATATTTCATCGTGTTATGTAAGAGTCACTGTCTTAGTGACAATGAAATATGAGAAATTTTCAACAAAAATACAAAATTCTAACTAATGTTTTGTTGCTAGCTTATTAGAGCCTTAACTTAACCAAAATTTGCATTGTCAATTACCATAAACTGTTTATGTAAAAAGGATAATGTCGCCCCTTCAGGGAATGTTTACACCGAAAATGATGCGTTACTTTGTATGCGCAAAGAAATTCGCTATTCTCCTTAGATTTTTAACTAGTACCATATGCAAAATTTCCCATTTTAATATAAAAGTTTTCAAAGAATTTGCACACGGCACATGTACATCCACTTAGCGGCAACGTTTTACTCCATGCATTTATACTTTATGACGATCGAGAATGCGCAGAGATTTCCGGTTACAACCGGGCTAACGTTAGTGACAATACCAATCTATATTCATGTTCATTTGTTATGAAAAATTTGCATAATTCACTGTCACAAAACGATGATCCCGATAGTATTTTAGAACGTTTTTATTTTCATAGACCTGTTTTGGCAAGCAGTAGTGTCATTACCTGGACTTACATCTACACAATAATTTCAAACCAGGCTCTGGTAAGTGTCAAAACAGTTTACCGGAAATTTTTAAAGAGTATACGGAATTTTTTTAGATGTTGTTTAAATGATTTAATACATGTTTTGTTGTATGTTATCCATATGGTAATATTATGCAGGTGTTGCAAGATTTCTGCACATGCGATATCAAACATAGATATCTCAAGATAGATTTAAAAATATCATTTTATGACACATAAATAATTTTGCCACGTAACTTAAGATACATAATACTTGGTTA
>CM056601.1:29899879-29913583 GCA_029721355.1 Tegillarca granosa | reverse complement strand
ATATATATATATATATATATATATACGTGGGGGGTGAATACAAATTATTTTTATTCTAGATAGCATATTTTTCAACAGCTGTCTCTAATTTTGAACTTGCGTACCAGAATTAAAGAAAGAAGAGTGAGGATATACTCCTACCCCTTAGGATCATATGCACTGCAATGTTTAACTTTTCCTGTTATTATAAACTAGCCTGAATTATAGGTACAAATGTTAGCAGTCAGTTGTTCGTCATCCATCCTCGACCGTGCTGTTTCGGCTGTTTTTGTATTGGTTTTTTGTTCTAGGTGTAGTTTTCACAGTGGTTGAAGTCAATGTCGGCTGTGGGATCCTAAATGGGAATCTGTAGAGAAGCTCTTACAAGTCAATAAATAACAATGTAGTAAGCATGCTTGACGAGAGAAACTGTGAAGAAGTTTATGTAAATTAATTTGAAATCATTTCCAAAAGTTTGACCGGGATGAGCGGTTCGATGGCGGTTTCTTGTTGGTTGTATTTTTATACCATTAAGAACCACACTGAATCATAAATATAAAAGATAATTATCTGTTTCATGATGTAACTGACATATTAGAAAATGGCTTTGATAACACCAAGGTCCTAATGTAAGCAAAATGGTAAAGGAACCCAAACACCTTTCTATTTAGCTGAACTAAAATGCAGTTATTAACCATTTGGTTTGAAATTTTGGACCAACATGTCATCATGGCTGTCAAATTTAATATTTAATGGCCAAATTGTCCATCACTATTTTCTTTAGATCGGTAAAGTTAGCTACTAGTAACTGGCTACTAGTAGCTAGCTACTTGTAGAAGAAAAGTTAGCTACTAGTAGCCAGTTACTTGTGGAGGAAAAGTAAGCTACTAGTAACCAGTTACTTGAACGATTAAAGATAAATACTAGTAATTATTTGCTAGTTAATTTTATTTACTTATTTACTGATAAAAACAAATAAATGTTTTCCGTGTGTAATTTCGTCTTAATCACAGCTTTCGCAGATATTCCTTCCGCATAAGTTTTCTTGTACCACGAATGTAGTACACAGATATTGAAAAAATAATTGTTTTACGTAACAATTAAAAAATCTGCATCTAATGATACCAAATATTTAGACATTACAGCCTTCATACGCACGCATACGCTTTCGCAATCCGACTGGGGGGGGTAGTTTTTGGTGTAGATTTCTACGATTTTTCACATTCAGCGCGAGTAGCTGGCTATTTATTTCAAAGATATTCAATATTTATTCACATCATCATCAAGGATATTCAATTCTGCATCTAATGATACCAAATATGTAGACATTACAGCCTTCATACGCACGCATACGCTTACGCAATCCGACTATGGGGGTGTTTTTGGTGTAGATTTCTATGATTTTTCACATTTAGTGCGAGTAGCTGGCTATTCATTTCAAAGATATTCAATATTTATTCACATCATCATCAAGGTAATTCAATTCTGAATCTAATGATACCAAATATTTAGACATTACAGCCTTCATACGCACGCATACGCTTTCGCAATCCGACTGGGGGGGGGTAGTTTTTGGTGTAGATTTCTACGATTTTTCACATTCAGTGCGAGTAGCTGGCTATTTATTTCAAAGATATTCAATATTTATTCACATCATCATCAAGGATATTCAATTCTGCATCTAATGATACCAAATATGTAGACATTACAGCCTTCATACGCACGCATACGCTTACGCAATCCGACTATGGGGGTAGTTTTTGGTGTAGATTTCTATGATTTTTCACATTTAGTGCGAGTAGCTGGCTATTCATTTCAAAGATATTCAATATTATTCACATCATCATCAAGGTAATTCAATTCTGAATCTAATGATACCAAATATTTAGACATTACAGCCTTCATACGCACGCATACGCTTTCGCAATCCGACTAGGGGGGGTAGTTTTTGGTGTAGATTTCTACGATTTTTCACATTCAGCGCGAGTAGCTGGCTATTTATTTCAAAGATATTCAATATTTATTCACATCATCATCAAGGATATTCAATTCTGCATCTAATGATACCAAATATGTAGACATTACAGCCTTCATACGCACGCATACGCTTACGCAATCCGACTATGGGGGTGTTTTTGGTGTAGATTTCTATGATTTTTCACATTTAGTGCGAGTAGCTGGCTATTCATTTCAAAGATATTCAATATTTATTCACATCATCATCAAGGTAATTCAATTCTGAATCTAATGATACCAAATATTTAGACATTACAGCCTTCATACGCACGCATACGCTTTCGCAATCCGACTGGGGTGGTAGTTTTTGGTGTAGATTTCTACGATTTTTCACATTCAGCGCGAGTAGCTGGCTATTTATTTCAAAGATATTTAATATTTATTCACATCATCATCAAGGATATTTAATTCTGCATCTAATGATACCAAATATTTAGACATTACAGCCTTCATACGCACGCATACGCTTACGCAATCCGACTATGGGGTGTTTTTGGTGTAGATTTCTGTGATTTTTCACATTCAGTGCGAGTAGCTGGCTATTTATTTCAAAGATATTCAATATTTATTCACATCATCATCAAGGTAATTTAATTCTGCATCTAATGATACCAAATATTTAGACATTACAGCCTTCACACGCACGCATACGCTTACTCAAGCCGACTGGGGGTAGTTTTTGGTGTAGATTTCTACGATTTTTCACATTCAGTGCGAGTAGCTGGCTATTTATTTCAAAGATATTCAATATTTATTCACATCATCATCAAGGATATTAATTCTGAATCTAATGATACCAAATATTTAGACATTACAGCCTTCATACGTACGCATACGCTTTCGCAATCCGACTGGGGGGGGTAGTTTTTGGTGTAGATTTCTACGATTTTTCACATTCAGTGCGAGTAGCTGGCTATTTATTTCAAAGATATTCAATATTTATTCACATCATCATGAAGGATATTCCATTCTGCATCTAATGATACCAAATATTTAGACATTACAGCCTTCATACGCACGCATATGCTTACGCAATCCGACTGGGTGTAGTTTTTGGTGTAGATTTCTACGATTTTTCACATTCAGTGCGAGTAGCTGGCTATTTATTTCAAAGATATTCAATATTTATTCACATCATCATCAAGGATATTAATTCTGCATCTAATGATACCAAATATGTAGACATTACAGCCTTCATACGCACGCATACGCTTACGCAATCCGACTATGGGGGTGTTTTTGGTGTAGATTTCTGTGATTTTTCACATTCAGTGCGAGTAGCTGGCTATTTATTTCAAAGATATTCAATATTTATTCACATCATCATCAAGGATATTCAATTCTGCATCTAATGATACCAAATATTTAGACATTACAGCCTTCACACGCATGCATACGCTTACTCAAGCCGACTGGGGGTAGTTTTTGGTGTAGATTTCTACGATTTTTCACATTCAGTGCGAGTAGCTGGCTATTTATTTCAAAGATATTCAATATTTATTCACATCATTATCAAGGATATTTTATTCTGAATCTAATGATACCAAATATTTAGACATTACAGCCTTCATACGCACGCATACGCTTTCGCAATCCGACTGTGGGGGGGTAGTTTTTGGTGTAGATTTCTACGATTTTTCACATTCAGCGCGAGTAGCTGGCTATTCATTTCAAAGATATTCAATATTTATTCACATCATCATCAAGGATATTTAATTCTGCATCTAATGATACCAAATATTTAGACATTACAGCCTTCACACGCACGCATACGCTTACGCAAGCCGACTGGGGGTAGTTTTTGGTGTAGATTTCTATGATTTTCCACATTCAGTGCGAGTAGCTGGCTATTTATTTCAAAGATATTCAATATTTATTCACATCATCATCAAGGATATTCCATTCTGCATGTAATGATACCAAATATTTACTCATTACAGCCTTCATACGCACGCATACGCCTACGCAATCCGACTGGGGGGTGTAGTTTTTGGTGTAGATTTCTACGATTTTTCACATTCAGTGCGAGTAGCTGGCTATTTATTTCAAAGATATTCAATATTTATTCACATCATCATCAAGGATATTCAATTCTGCATCTAATGATACCAAATATGTAGACATTACAGCCTTCATACGCACGCATACGCTTACGCAATCCGACTATTTGGTGTTTTTGGTGTAGATTTCTATGATTTTTCACATTTAGTGCGAGTAGCTGTCTATTCATTTCAAAGATATTCAATATTTATTCACACCATCATCAAGGTAATTCAATTCTGAATCTAATGATACCAAATATTTAGACATTACAGCCTTCATACACACGCATACGCTTACGCAATCCGACTGGGGGGGGTAGTTTTTGGTGTAGATTTCTACGATTTTTCACATTCAGTGGGAGTAGCTGGCTATTTATTTCAAAGATATTCAATATTTAATCACACCATCATTAAGGATATCTAATTCTCCATCTAATGGTACCAAATATTTAGACATTTAATTCTTGTTATGCACATGTACGCTTACACACTGCCGAGTTACCGGTATGGATTTGTAATCAAAGTGCATAGTGTACTGATAGCCGCGCTGGATGAATCTGGATGAATAAATAAGATTGAAATAGTAGCAATTGTTTTAAATTGCCACAAATATTTCAAATAATTGAAAACAATCCTTTTTTGTTGGTTATAGTACTTCTGTAATGCATATAAAACAAGAGATCCAATGGGCCTGATGCGTTCACCCGATTTGTAATCTCTAGTTAAAATCATTTATTTTCAAAAAAAAAATTCACATTATTTTTTAGCAAACGTTAGTGATCGAAGTCATAAAACAATAAAATTTTGTAGCAAAATATCTTTTAAAAAATCTTGGTTATTGCGACTTTAAATTAAGCCTAATCATCAAAAAGAAATTCTTCTAAACCAGAAAGATCAGCATCTTTGTTATAAAATTATAAAATATTGTAAAAAAAAATAATTTTCTTTAAATTGTATTAATAATTGGCAGAGAGAGAGAGAGAGAGAGAGAGAGAGAGAGAGAGAGAGAGAGAGAGGGGGGGCTTAAGGTAATGACCTTGGCCTTGACCTAGAAGGGCATTGCAAGAAACGGGTTACTAAGTTTCGCAGAAAAAACAAACTGTAAAATAAAGACACCTCTCTCTCTCTCTCTCTCTCTCTCTCTCTCTCTCTCTCTCTCTCTCTCTCTCTCTCTCTCTCTGTGTGTTTGTGTGTAAAAACAGAGGAGGAGAAAAAACGTTTCTTTTGTGAACACGGAAGAGAATTTTGGCTGCTGTTTCTGTACATCATAATCAGCTAGTAATGGCTTTGTTGTCATCCTGATTAATTTTGTGAATGAAATCAAGTTTATGAAATGCTTTAAAAGTCAGACACAATTTTAATACTCATCAAACAAGGTTTTTCGAAATATATATTTTAAACTTTGGCCAGGAAAAGAGCTTTTTAAAATACATGACAAAAGTAACTCCAGACTTACATATTCAGAAAATTTAGTAAAGAAGGAATTTAAAATTAAAAAATATGTACTAAATCGTACGAAAAATAATCTGTAATTGCCATTTATCTGTTGTTTTATTTAAAGTAACTGTGGCTATCTTAGTATCCGAGGATATTTCTCACTACTAGTAATTACTTACTTTTGCTTGGTTAATATCGGGATTTTTCAAATTGTAGACTTTTAATAACACCAGAAAAATGGGTCAACATAATATTTATTTTAGAAAACAATGTTAAACAGCTAGACTTCTACTTACAATGTGAACCAAATCGATCCATTAATAAATCTGTAATGTTTTTAATTGTTTTTGTATATACAGTAAGAATCTTCAGGTGTTCATGTCAAACACAATTTTTAATTTACAAAATGATGGTCAAAGAAAAAACAAATACAATAATATTAATAGTTAAAAATACATTGAAGCTAAAAAAATTGTACTCAAAATTGGAAACAGCCAAAGTCGCCGTGAGTACATCATAAAGACATTAAAAAGAAACAAAAGGCAGATAAAACATATAAGGTTCTCTTCTTCAAACGTTTGTAAATTTATACGAAAGCATTATCTATTTTTCGGATTCCTGTTTTTTCTGGGGTCAATGTCATTCACATTTATCGATTATCTGCATGGCAATTTAATCATCATCATAATATTTATGTTAACTACAATTCACTTTTGGTTACACAGACCGACAGTGGTGAATTATGGTTGTATCGCTACCTACTGATTGTACTACTGTGAGCTCGCCCAAAGTTTTCGAGATCTTGCCTAATGCTTTATTTTTTTTCAATGACAATTTTATTTTCTTAACAAATTAACATTAAATTATAAAAAAATAATTTGTTAATTTAATTGTTTTTCATAATATGAAGGTAACATAACGTTCTACATTTTCCATGTAGATTTTTTTGGCGGTTAACAAGTAAACATACGACTGTTGCAAAATTACCAAACGGGACGACAAAAACATGCTAATTGCTCTTAGAGCAATAAACCGAATAAAATGATAAAAATTTAATACAAAACGTATCCTCCTCTTTGATAGTGTAAGCATTTAAGTATGTTACTTCATGCACATTCATAAAACTCGCATCTCAGTACCGTCAGTACTTTCATCCACATTAAATCCCGATCCTTGGCACTGTGATGGTGTATACAAATATACTCATATATTCCAAACAGGTGGTATCATTAGATTAAGAATTGAATTACCTTGATGATGATTGAATTAATATTGAATATCTTTGAAATAAATAGCCAGCTACTCGCACTGAATGTGAAAAATCGTAGAAATCTACACCAAAAACTACCCCCCAGTCGGATTACGTAAGCGTATGCGTGCGAATGAATGCTGTAATGTCCTAAATATTTGGTATCATTAGATGCAGAATTGAATATCCTTGATGATGATGTGAATAAATATTGAATATCTTTGAAATAAATAGCCAGCTACTCGCACTGAATGTGAAAAATCGTAGAAATCTAAACCAAAAACTATCTCCCAGTCGGATTGCGAAAGCGTATGCGTGCGTATGAAGGCTGTAATGTTTAAATATTTATCGTTAGATTCAGAATTGAATTACCTTGATGATGGTGTGATTAAATATTGAATATCTTTGAAATACATAGCCAGCTACTCGCACTGAATGTGAAAAATCATAGAAATCTTCACCAAAAACACCCCCGTACTCGGCTTGCGTAAGCGTATGCGTGCGTATGAAGGCTGTAATGTCTAAATAGTTGGTATCATTAGATGCAGAATTGAATATCCTTGATGATGATATGAATTAATATTAAATATCTTTGAAATAAATAGCCAGCTACTCGCACTGAATGTGAAAAATCATAGAAATCTACACCAAAAACACCCCCCAACTCGGCTTGCGTAAGCGTATGCGTGCGTATAAAAGCTTCAATGTCTAAATATTTGGTATCATTAGATGCAGAATTGAATATCCTTGATGATGGTTTGATTAAATATTAAATATCTTTGAAATAAATAGCCAGCTACTCGCACTGAATGTTAAAAATCATAGAAATCTACACCAAAAACACCCCCAAGGTCGGCTTGCGTAAGCGTATGCGTGCGTATGAAGGCTGTAATGCCAAAATATTTGGTATCATTAGATGCAGAATTGAATATCCTTGATGATGATGTGAATAAATATTGAATATCTTTGAAATAAATAGCCAGCTACTCGCACTGAATGTGAAAAATCGTAGAAATCTACACCAAAAACTATCTCCAAGTCGGATTGCGAAAGCGTATGCGTACGTATGAGGGCTGTAATGTCTAAATATTTGGTATCGTTGGATTCAGAATTGAATTATCCTTGATGATGGTGTGATTAAATATTTTATATCTTTGAAATAAATAGCCAGCTACTCGCACTGAATGTGGAAAATCATAGAAATCTACACCAAAAACACCCCCCAACTCGGCTTGCGTAAGCGTATGCGTGCGTATGAAGGCTGTAATGTCTAAATATTTGGTATCATTAGATGCAGAATTGAATATTCTTGATGATGACGTGAATAAATATTGAATATATTTGAAATAAATAGCCAGCTACTCGCACTGAATGTGAAAAATCATAGAAATCTACACCAAAAACACCCCCTCCCCTACTCGGCTTGCGTAAGCTTATGCGTGCGTATGAAGGCTGTAATGTCTAAATATTTGGTATCATTAGATGCAGAATTGAATATCCTTGATGATGATGTGAATAAATATTGAATATCTTTGAAATGAATAGCCAGCTACTCGCACTGAATGTGAAAAATCGTAGAAATCTACACCAAAAACTACTCCCCCCAGTCGGCTTGCGTAAGCGTATGCGTGCGTATGTAAGCTGTAATGTCTAAATATTTGGTATCATTAGATTTAGAATTGAATTACCTTGATGAAGATGTGAATAAATATTGAATATCTTTGAAAGAAATAGCCAGCTACTCGCACTAAATGTGAAAAATCATAGAAATCTACACCAAAAACTCCCCAATAGTCGGCTTGCGTAAGCGTATGCGTGCGTATGAAGGCTGTAATGTCTAAATATTTGGTATCATTAGATGCAGAATTGAATATCCTTGATGATGATGTGAAAAAATATTGAATATCTTTGAAATAAAGAGCCAGCTACTCGCACTGAATGTGAAAAATCATAGAAATCTACACCAAAAACACCCCATTGTCGGCTTGCGTAAGCGTATGCGTGCGTATGAAGGCTGTTATGTCTAAATAGTTGGTATCATTAGATGCAGAATTGAATATCCTTGATGATGATGTGATTAAATGTTGAATATCTTTGAAATAAATAGCCAGCTACTCGCACTGAATGTGATAAATCGTAGAAATCTACACCAAAAACTACTCCCCCCAGTCGGCTTACGTAAGCGTATGCGTGCGTATAAAAGCTTCAATATCTACATATTTGGTATCATTAGATGCAGAATTGGATTACCTTGTTGTTGATGTGAATAAATATTGAATATCTTTGAAATAAATAGCCAGCTACTCGCACTGAATGTGAAAAATCGTAGAAATCTAAACCAAAAACTGCTCCCCACAGTCGGCTTGCGTAAGCGTATGCGTGCGAATGAATGCTGTAATGCCTAAATATTTGGTATCATTAGATGCAGAATTGAATATCCTTGATGATGATGTGAATAAATATTGAATATCTTTGAAATAAATAGCCAGCTACTCGCACTGAATGTGAAAAATCGTAGAAATCTAAACCAAAAACTATCTCCCAGTCGGATTGCGAAAGCGTATGCGTGCGTATGAAGGCTGTAATGTTTAAATATTTATCGTTAGATTCAGAATTGAATTACCTTGATGATGGTGTGATTAAATATTGAATATCTTTGAAATACATAGCCAGCTACTCGCACTGAATGTGAAAAATCATAGAAATCTTCACCAAAAACACCCCCGTACTCGGCTTGCGTAAGCGTATGCGTGCGTATGAAGGCTGTAATGTCTAAATAGTTGGTATCATTAGATGCAGAATTGAATATCCTTGATGATGATATGAATTAATATTAAATATCTTTGAAATAAATAGCCAGCTACTCGCACTGAATGTGAAAAATCGTAGAAATCTACACCAAAAACACCCCCCAACTCGGCTTGCGTAAGCGTATGCGTGCGTATAAAAGCTTCAATGTCTAAATATTTGGTATCATTAGATGCAGAATTGAATATCCTTGATGGTGGTTTGACTAAATATTGAATATCTTTGAAATAAATAGCCAGCTACTCGCACTGAATGTGAAAAATCATAGAAATCTACACCCAAAAAAACCCCTCAGGTCGGCTTGCGTAAGCGTATGCGTGCGTATGTAGGCTGTAATGTCTAAATATTTGGTATCATTAGATGCAGAATTGAATATCCTTGATGATGATGTGAATAAATATTGAATATCTTTGAAATAAATAGCCAGCTACTCGCACTGAATGTGAAAAATCGTAGAAATCTAAACCAAAAACTACTCCCCACAGTCGGCTTGCGTAAGCGTATGCGTGCGAATGAATGCTGTAATGCCTAAATATTTGGTATCATTAGATGCAGAATTAAATATCCTTGATGATGATGTGATTAAATATTGAATATCTTTGAAATAAATAGCAAGCTACTCGCACTGAATGTGAAAAATCATAGAAATCTACACCAAAAACACCCTCTTAGTCGGCTTGCGTAAGCGTATGCGTGCGTATGAAGGCTGTAATGTCTAAATAGTTGGTATCATTAGATGCAGAATTGAATATCCTTGATGATGATGTGAATTAATATTAAATATCTTTGAAATAAATAGCCAGCTACTCGCACTGAATGTGAAAAATCGTAGAAATCTACACCAAAAGCTACTCCCCCCAGTCGGCTTACGTAAGCGTATGCGTGCGTATGAAGGCTGTAATGTCTAAATAGTTGGTATCATTAGATTCAGAATTGAATTACCTTGATGATGATGTGAATAAATATTGAATATCTTTGAAATAAATAGCCAGCTACTCGCATTGAATGTGAAAAATCGTAGAAATCTACACCAAAAACTATCTCCAAGTCGGATTGCGAAAGCGTATGCGTGCGTATGAAGGCTGTAATGTTTAAATATTTGGTATCGTTAGATTCAGAATTGAATTACCTTGATGATGGTGTGATTAAATATTGAATATCTTTGAAATAAATAGCCAGCTACTCGCACTGAATGTGAAAAATCATAGAAATCTACACCAAACCCCCCCCCCCTACTCGGCTTGCGTAAGCGTATGCGTGCGTATGAAGGCTGTAATGTCTAAATATTTGGTATCATTAGATGCAGAATTGAATATCCTTGATGATGATGTGAATAAATATTGAATATCTTTGAAATAAATAGCCAGCTACTCGCACTGAATGTGAAAAATCATAGAAATCTACACCAAAAACTACTCCCCCCAGTCGGCTTGCGTAAGCGTATGCGTGCGTATGAAATCTGTAATGTCTAAATAGTTAGTATCATTAGATTCAGAATTGAATTACCTTGATGAAGATGTGAATAAATATTGAATATCTTTGAAATAAATAGCCAGCTACTCGCACTAAATGTGAAAAATCATAGAAATCTACACCAAAAACTCCCCCCTAGTCGGCTTGCGTAAGCGTATGCGTGTGTATGAAGGCTGTAATGTCTAAATATTTGGTATCATTAGATGCAGAATTGAATATCCTTGATGATGATGTGATTAAATGTTGAATATCTTTGAAATAAATAGCCAGCTACTCGCACTGAATGTGAAAAATCATAGAAATCTACACCAAAAACATCCCCCCAGTCGGCTTGCGTAAGCGTATGCGTGCGTATAAAAGCTTAAATGTCTAAATATTTGGTATCATTAGATGCAGAATTGAATATCCTTGATGATGATGTGAATTAAGATTAAATATCTTTGAAATAAATAGCCAGCTACTCGCACTGAATGTGAAAAATCGTAGAAATCTACACCAAAAACTACTCCCCCCAGTCGGCTTACGTAAACGTTTGCGTGCGTATGAAGGCTGTAATGTCTAAATATTTGGTATCATTAGATGCAGAATTGAATATCCTTGATGATGATGTGAATAAATATTGAATATCTTTGAAATAAATAGCCAGCTACTCGCACTGAATGTGAAAAATCATAGAAATCTACACCAAAAACACCCCCCTAGTCGGCTTGCGTAAGCGTATGCGTGCGTATGAAGGCTGTAATGTCTAAATAGTTAGTATCATTAGATGCAGAATTGAATATCTTTGATGATGATGTGAATAAATATTGAATATCTTTGAAATAAATAGCCCGCTACTCGCACTGAATGTGAAAAATCGTAGAAATCTACACCAAAAACTACTCCCCCCAGTCGGCTTACGTAAACGTTTGCGTGCGTATGAAGGCTGTAATGTCTAAATATTTGGTATCATTAGATGCAGAATTGAATATCCTTGATGATGATGTGAATAAATATTAAATATCTTTGAAATAAATAGCCAGCTACTCGCACTGAATGTGAAAAATCATAGAAATCTACACCAAAAACATCCCCCCCCCCTAGTCGGCTTGCGTAAGCGTATGCGTGCGTATAAAAGCTTCAATGTCTAAATATTTGGTATCATTAGATGCAGATTTTTTAATTGTTATGTAAAACAATTATTTTTTCAATATCTTTTTACTACATTTGTAGTACAAGAAAACTTATGCGGAAGGAATATCTGCGAAAGCTGTGATTAAGACGAAATTACACACAGAAAACATTTATTTGTTTTTATCAGTAAATAAGTAAATAAAATTAACTACAAATAATTACTAGCATTTATCTTTAATCGTTCAAGTAACTGGTTACTAGTCGCTAACTTTTCCTCCACAAGTAACTGGCTACTAGTAGCTAACTTTTCTTCTACAAGTAGCCAGCTACTAGTAGCCAGTTACTAGTAGCTAACTTTACCGATCTATTTTCTTTTACCTATTTTCACAATTTATGCACATGTACAATTTTGTGCTTTTATCGCCGTTCAAATAATTTAAAAGATTTTAAAACTTTTTTGTTCCACAAACATTTCTGTGATTCTTATTTTTAGTAAAATAATGGATTAAGATGCGAAATGATGTTAAAACATTTTGAATAAGACAAAAAATTAGCCAAAACATAAGTTCAAACATTTGATGGCAGTCTTGAATAATGTTTGCCAATTTACATTTTATATGGCTATTATTTCATGTAAAATGACCACAGACTAACTCTAAAAATAAAGATTTTGTTTATTGATAAATCTCATTTAGAAAATGTTGCTTAGCAGCAAAAGCATGTGTATAATGACGTAACACTGACTTATTATAAGTTTCATGATTTTAAAACAAATGGAAAGATATGCTCTCTGAGGATGTCGTCTGCTCGTTTTCGGACGCCATCTTAAATTATGTCAGGCATTAAAAGTTTTTATATGGCCATAATTTTTAATAAAGTTACGATTAAAACAGTTAGACTTAGACGATTTTACGCAACTTTGTGTCACAATTTGAAACCAAACCATTTTATCCTCCGTCTTTGAATATGGCAGCTATTTAGAAATTCATGCATGGTCATAGTACTCTTTAACAACATATAACAAATTGTAGTTTGTATTATATATATATTCTAAGCACATGTACAATATTTTAATCATGTTGTTATTATTTATCAATTATCTGTTTTTGCTATAAGTATTAAATTACTTTCCGAAAATAAAAGTTTGTTTTGTTTGAAAAGACTGACCATAAAAGGCACAATTGTATCAAATTTCCTGATCGTATCGTATTTTAATCTGCTTCCCTAAAAAGAAATTTTAAGATTGTGAAACAGACAATTTGTATTGAAAAACGATTGAATTTGTAAACCATTCAACCATGTTGATTTCAAAATCAGACAAACAAAATGTCTATTAATCTACATGTATTGTCTGTATTCGATGTCGATGACGATGACGATGAAAATAATCGATTTAAAGTCCATAATTTATGTTAAAACCCTTAATAAGATTTTATACTTTCATATTTAAAATCCACTTCAAATCAAACTTTACACATGTTAGTTGTAGAATGGGCAGTTTTTGACACTGATTGACGCGTTGTAAACGCGCCCCCTGTCTATTCATTTTACTTTGTATTTAACATGTACAACAGAATGATATAGACT